>PVJH01006496.1:0-101267 GCA_004026705.1 Nesogale talazaci | reverse complement strand
GCTATGTAGTTGGTATTGTCTTTTTGTTTGGTTGTTTGTTTGTTTGTTACACATATTTACTAGAATCAAGGTAACTTAACCATTGATGGCCAAAAAAAAAAAAAAAAAAGGTTGTTTTGAAACTGCATCTCTATAATCAAGGGGTCCTGATGGTGCTGCTGGAATAAGTTTTGGTCTGCAAGCCACAGTGTTCCCAGCCAAAACACAACAGTCACCCACTAGTAGTGCATGTAAAAGTTTCAGAAACCTTGTAAATCTTATTCAGGGTTAAAGTGAGGCTAAATAAACCCTGTGGCAGTGGTTTGTTGTTGTTGTTGTTGTTGTTGTTTATTTTTTGTCCTACAACAATCATTTACCCAACTTCCATGCCACTGATTCTAGAAGGAAGCACTCACATGTCAATGTTAAAAAGTTCCGGCCAGGGATTTTTGCTCTATTTGTCTAGAATAGCCAAACTCATTGGCAGTATTAATGAAGCAATTTGCAAGATACACTGTAAGACATGAACGCTACATTTCATACGGAGAATGGGATGTGTGGATTTTTTTTATCTGAGTTTGGCTCATTATCAAATACTAGTCTTATTTAAAAGACTCTTTGGAAACTAATATCTCCAATTTCTAAAATTGTATGGGATGAAAGATGAGCCCTTATGAGGACCTCCTCTGAGCCTTCTCGGCAGAGCCACCAACCAGCAACCTGCTGGTGGAGTGTGTGTGTGTGTGTCCTCATGCAGACTATAAACATCCTGAGGATAAGAAGGGAAAAAACCTCCAATTCCCTGCTACCTTGATATGCTTGAGGCATTGAGGTCAATTTTACTGAAAGGAATTGCTGAATTCCCTCCCAAGGAGATATTCTATAGAGAAGCCTTGACTTATCTCTCCCCCCCCCATCTACACACAACCCCACCCCAAAACATACTTCCCATGTCATCTTCTCTATGACTAGAGCCACAGGTCTTGCCCAATAAGTGAAGGCTAGTGTGGCAGTCATGTACTTTGGTAACAATTTCAGTACTGGAAATACAGGGGTGGAGTCTAGCCTGTCAATCTGGAGATAGCCAATGAGACCTCTGTGTGGGCATGGCTTTCTCCTGAGAATTCTGGGAAGTCTCACAGTATTTCCAATTGGAGGTGAAAGACTTGACTCAATTCCTTGGCGACAAGGCAACACGGTAGCATGATATAGACCCTGAGTCCTGGAGACTGGAGGAGACAGAGGAAAAGCCACATGGGCTTTCCCTGATAGGATCAAACCTCTGGGGCTGGAGAAGCCACGTGGAGACTCCTGCCAGTGCTGAGATGCTTGGGAGGCCATGGGGAGATACCTACCAATGCTGAGATGCTTCTATCACCACTGGATACTGCTGATGGACGCTGAGCCCTGGAAATGAGGAGTCATGGGGAGATCCCTGCCATCTACGCAAGGCTTCTACTGCCACAGGACACACAAGACTCTGCACCCACTGGCTTGTGATTGTCCTGGCGTCATTGCACATACCTCGTGAATTGGAAGAAGACTTTATAGACTGGTATTGGACATATGGGCTAATATCAGACTTATGGCCTTGGACTGGACTGGGTTGGGATTCTTTCTCAATATTCCATTCCTCTTGTATATAAACCTCTCCCTTATACACATGTGCATATTTATGAATTTATTTCTCTAGTCTACCCAGACTAACACAGCTAGATTTGCCCAGTGAGAGACATTGTTAGAAATCAGCAGAGCAAAAGGATTCTCCCTCCAGGCTGAGAAGATTCTCAAAGCAACAGCTGCATAGATGACAATAACTACTCTAAGCTTTTCCCATGCAAGACAAGATGCCTCCGGTTAGAGTTTGCCCTATTGGTGGATTCCCTTTAGGGCCTGTTCCTTGGCCTCTTTAGTCATCCATTTTAAGTACATTTCCTGTGTAATTCTTAGTGACACACATGTGTCATTTAATTTTCAAAAGAATATCAAATCTGTACATGCAGGTATACTGTATTAAAAAGCTTTATTTTTAAGTTAACCAAGACATCAATAATCAAGAACTTTAGAAATATGGACCTCCAATGTAGAATAGAGCGAATGCAGTCATGTTAATTCGGTTTTCAAAAGTAGTATGTGGGCTGAGTCCCGGTGGCATAGTGGTTGCGCGCGGGGTCTGCGGCCCACTGGGATGGAGGTTCAATTCCGGCTCCCAGGAGCAAAGGCTGGGCCTCCTACTCCCACCACCTGAGGGCAGTGATTCTTAAAAAAAAAAAAAAAAGTAGAATGTGGGCTGAGTCCCGGTGGCGTAGTGGTTGCGCGGCGACTGTGGCCCACTGGGTTGGAGGTTCAAATCCAGCAGCAAGGCTGGACTTCCTACTCCCATCACCCGAGGGCAGTGATGCCAAAAAACAAAAACATTAAAAAAAAAAAAGAAGACAACAGATTAAAAAAAGAATGTGGTGACCTTTGGAGAAAAAAAATAGGTGGTCTCTCTACCACAGCTAATGCTTTTTCACTTTGTTTTATATATATAAACACATATATATAACATTGTGATACAAAACAACTCATATAAATAGGAACATGAGATAGATTTGCTTTGTGTACGCTTAAGCAGAAGTTAACATTGACCTGTTGATTTTACTGGAATATTAGTTCTGAAAAATATCAGAATGTTTCCAGCACTGTGATCCATAAACTGTTTCAACTCTAAAACATGACAAACTAATGCAATAGAACACGCAAGCAACAGAGCAGAAGGGTGAAACCTCACCTCATAGTCTCTGCCTTCAAAGTGGTCGGCTGTGGCGGACGCTAGGCCTGGGAGTGACTGACTGACCGTGGTCAAGCTGCGCTGGGCTCCAGAAGCCTCAAGAAATTGCCTGGCACACTCAGGCCTGCAGGTGCTCCACAGAAAGCCGGGTAAGAGTCCAGGATGTGCTGGCCAGCGGCCAGACCAAGCCGAGCAGTCCTGAAAATGACTGGTCCAAAGGGCAGAGTGGTGGGCTCCCCAACAGGGATGAGGCTGCTTAGCCAAAAAAAAAAAAAAAAAAGCTTGTCAGGTCTTGCTTCAGTTCGAGGATCTTAAGAGGGAGCTCCATACCTGTGGCACCTGCAGACAATAGACAAGGGAGCAGGCAACTTCCCGGACCTTCCTCCGGAGTTGTCGAGCTCTGCAATCAGCGCCTGCGAAATAAACCCAGACAGAAAGAACAGGTAGTCTGTCAGAATGCGCTTGGGCTGCACAGTATCTGCACCATAGCCCATCCCGTGCCTCTCCATTGAAATGCACCACCCCCACGCCCCGCGAGTCCTCGATGCTGGAAGTAGGGCAGGCTCCATTCAAATATACACTTCCTATGTACACGGAGTGTCCCGTGACCCAAAGCAAGGTAAACACGGGTTTACTTTACTTGGCCTAACTTACTAATTTGTACTGAGCAATCTAACGTTGTGTCACCACATCAAAGATAAGGCTTTCGACTGAAAAAGCAAGCAGCAATAGTAACAAGTTGATCTCATCAGTCATTAAGACAACAGTGTGTGACTGTATGTGTGTCGAAACTGAGAAAAATGTGTGCCAGGGAGTCCAGGAAATTTGTGAGCATTAATATCCCTGAAGCTCAATCTTTCCCAGGATGGCCTTAATTTCCCTTTAATGTGCTGCTTACATTTGACTTAGAAATACATTTTTTCATGAAGATAAGATGCAGAAGAAATGTGATTTTTCACTGGTTTGACAGATATCAAGGTCACTTTATTCCTTCTTTCACAAAAGCAATTCTCCCCTCAGGAGTTGTACAAATCCAAGGAACACTGATTATTCAAAACTAGAGACCAGATTTCCCAACTTTTCCAAGACAGACTTTAATGGAAAGGACTGGTGGATTGGCAGGCTGGGGACGGCTGCCCCCAGGTGAGTGCAGACAGCAGCCAGATTTCAGTGAAATCCTAATATTCAAACATTTCACAGAAAGGTGCTGAGGGCAGATAGTAATTCCTCACGACCCTGTCTCTCAGCCTCTGGCTGCGAACAAATAAAGAGTTGGCTCTTTTCTCTCTAGCATTTGAAATGTGACCATTCGAGATTTCCTTTATAGAGAACCTTGCCTAGTGGCAAGGCACCTTAAAACCTTGACCTAATCAGCAAAGGTGCATGCTCTTTATCTTATACCAAGAAGCCCCTAGAAAGGGACTAAAGTTCATTTCTCAGCCACTCTTGCCGGTCCATTGTTTCCCCAGAAGAAAAACTTGGAACTGAAGAAACCATCTGGAGTTTAGAGTGGCTGCCCCCACCACCCTGGCCCCGCCCGTGCCCACCCTCTAGGAGTCCCGCTCTGGCCCCAAACCCCAGGCCCTGCCTCCCTCATTTCAGATTCTGCGCCCTGCAATTTCGGTCCCTGCCTTGGCCCCAGCCGCACCTGAAAGCCTTGGCTCCAAGATTTGCTGGAGGCCTAGGCGGCACCTCGCTACCAGCCACGCCTGGCTCTTACCCTTCCAGTCTCCCAGCACGCTCAATAGCACGACCAGGGACAGGAGGCCCCAGCTGAGCGGATTCACAGGCGGCCTGCTCGGGTCCTGTCGTGGGTCGGTCAGGACTGGAATACCCCGGTATCTGGGCTGCTCTTGGTGCTGCCGGCTAGCTGGGTGCCCCGGCGACCCGAGGCCAGATCCTGCCTCCCAGGGCCGCCTGAGAGATGTCCGCGGCCCTCTGGAGGTGGGAAGCATTGGCTCCCTTTGGTCTACTGGCCTGGACCTCGCCGCTCGCGCCCCAGTCCACTCCGAAGCCAAGCCGGAGCCGCTGCTCCGCCCGAGGCCAGCCAGGGGCACTGCAGGGCCCGGCGTTCCGCGGGAGCTTTGCTGCCCAGCCCCGATGCAGGAAGACGCTGCTCCCACTGCCTGGGGAACCCAAAGCATCACCGATCGGATCCACGGAAGGACGGAAGGACGCGGAGGTTTAGGAGTTTGATGTCACCACGGAGAAAACGACTCCGCGGCATTTTTCCTCCCACAGAGGCAAGAGCGTTCCGGTTCCTCTGGTCGCCCCAGGGGAGTATCCACGTGGTGAGTCCGCTCCTGAAGGGCACAGCTGGAGACCAGCCTTGGGGAGGCTCCTGCAGGGATGCTGGACCCCAGCTATGGTGTCTGACCTTCAGCTTGGCCGTCGGGACTCGAAGTAAGACGAGCCTGGCGTGTGAGCCCTCAGGGCACTCGAACTCGGGAGCTTCAAAGCTCCGTGGGACAAAGCGCCAGACGCTAAGGTCCTTTGAAATGCCTTGCTGGCTGCTGGGCAGTCTTCTGGCAGCCACTATCGCTGGCTACACTGGCTGTGTGCCTTTCCCCCACACAACCCCTTGTTGGTTAGTAATGACCAAACCCACAATCTCTTTCTGCTTCTAAGTTAAAAATCTATGCCGGGTGTGTTGAACGGTGCCTCTGGTTTGGACCAGCGGGGGCTGGTCACAGAAGGGGAAGCCCTGCTCTGGCCCAGGCCGGTGGAAATCATTTTCAGCATGTTTGGGCAAGCTGCGGTGTTCAGAATGTGCCCCTTTTAAATGATTTGTGATGCACAACGTGAGTGGATTTAAAATTACAGTGCGAAGTTCTTACTAATTGGGATTAAGATGCTTTAAAAGGAATACCTTTCATGGGATATAGTCATCCTTCTCGATGCCTTCCCTCCCCAAAAAGTATTCAGCTTCAAAGAAAAGAGGAGGAGCATAGCAAGGAGGGTGGGCCCCAAGGAGTCTCATTTTAAACTAGGGGAAATATGACCTTGCTTTTATGATGTCACAAGAAAAGTGCATGGATGCATAATAGGAGAATTTGAAATAAGGATACAATTATATTCAGATAAAAGAAGAGGATTGAAAATTCCTCGCTCTGAAGTAGGTGTCTAAAGATGACCAATCTAGATTTAATTGTGCAAGTACAAGTATTAATCAGCAAGTGGAAGGCAGAATTTCTAATATTAATGCAGGTAGCATTTAGGTAGGGAATCCGAAACATCAAACTCCCTGCCCTGAAGTCATTTCTGCCTCACAGTGATCTCACAGGACAGAGTTGAACTTACCTTTGGGGTTCCTGAGAGTTTCAGTCTATAAAAGCAGACCTTGGTGTCAGTAGGGCAATGTGAAGCACAGGGGGACACCAAAGCGTCTTGTAGGGAAAGGCATAGAACAGAAAGGCTCCTCACCTGTGAAACTGGTACTGGAGAGGAATGGGGCCTTCTCCAACTTTTACGGCACATTATAAATCCATTGTAATGTCTGGAATTTTAAAACCTTTGCATAGCTTACAATTTAAATTTTTGAGAAGTGAATAGAATTATGTTGTTTCTCACACAATCCATAATAAATGTTTGTCACACTACAAACCTGAGTACTTTTAAATTTCTTCATCCTGTTGTCTCACTAAGCCTCTTTTAGCTTAATATTGTGTGTGCGCAGGCGTACACCATGTACATGCAGTCCTTACTGTTAAAAACAAAACAAAAAGTACAAAGCAGGCTTATTTAAATAAGCAGACAGGTCCTATCTAAGAAACAACTGCAAAAGGGTTCTTTCACTTTGCTAGTGTCTCCGGGTTTTCTCCTTTTCAGCCTTCCCACTATTGACAGCACCCCCCCACCCCACACACACACACACCCAACCCCCCATCCCCACTTCCAAGTGGACTGAGTGATTTAACAACCTGAAACTGCAGGAAGCTTGAATTTGTTTTTTAATTTGTCCTTCCCCATTCCACTTGGTTTGTTCACCTTCCTGAACTAAAGTTCTTCCTTAAGGCCGGCACCCTTCTGACTTGGAACTGAAGTCCTTCCCAGAGCCCACCTTTCACAAGCTGGTAAAATAAACAATCACACTCCCAATGAACAATTAATTACAGGAGATCAAAAAGACAGTATTTCTCCAGAAGCAAAGATGAGAAGGCAGGAAGAGGTAGAAAATTGGGACTAAAGGAATTCTGGAGCCCAGGCAGAAATGCGAAGGGTTCTGATGCTACTGGGGAATGCGTGGAACTATCCTGCAAGTCATCAAATTGGAAGTGAATTTATTCTGTAAACTTTCAATGATAATACAGTACAACAAACTTTTTTTTTTAATTTAGTCTCTGTCCAGTTCTAAAGAAGTGAATAATGTAGAAATACCGTTCAGGACTTGAGAAACTATGAGTGATGGGAGGGAGGGCTGGACTGAAAAGTGAATGTAAGTCAAGGTGACTTTGTCTTCGATGTGTTCCAATTAATGATCTTTTCATCAGAATGTGTGGAATTTCTTCTAAAGGAAAATTCATAGAATCCAGGCATCCTTTTCATGAAGTTCTTCTACCAAACTGGGCATGATTTCTTTTGATCTTTTCAAGTGGCAAATATTTCTATTCTCCTTTTATAATCAAAGCTGAGTTGAAATATAAAATCTGAGCTGCCCAAAAACTCAGAATGAAACACAGATGATCTGTATTTCTGGCAAGCTATATTCTGTATAAGACTGTTAAAATGTCAATCTGCTCTATAAAAACTCTATGCGGTCTTCTCTAAGGCTAAAAACTAATGCTGCCTTCTCTTTCCCAATGGAAGAATGAGTCCCTCGAGTCTGCTGAAATGGAGTAAAAGGTGCATGAAATCAGGCTACGGCTTGGGGGAGTGAGTTCATTCTCCCATTTGCTCCCTAGCACAATTCTGTGAGGCAAGCAAGGCTATCAGCATTATTCCTGCTTTGTGCAGATGAGTGATCACTTCTCCAACACTACAAAGTTAAGTAACTGAGCAAGGTGCGCTGTCTAACTCGATTTGCAAAGTTTTTCTTCAGGAGCTCTGCAATACTTGGCATGATTCTCATCTCCTTGCTTCAATTCCTGGCATTCCGTTCCTGTGTTCTTAAACGTGATTCAAAAGAAATGAATTTAGACACTGGAAAATCCTCTCAAATGGAAATCAAAAAGGCAAGCAGGAACTCCCAAGGTCTTTCATGCCCCCAATCCCTGGTGAAAGACCCAGATACCAACTACCAAGTGAGGTATTCAGTAAATGGCGCTGGATCAACTAACACACCAGAATGTCAGACCATCGGGAGGGGGGAGGGGGGTCAGGGAGGGGAGGGCACCTGGGGGAGAGGAGTCTCCAGCCAAGGAAGACAGAACCTGCTCAAGGGCATGGTCAACGCACCTGTAATTACCCTTAGTGGCGATGCAGTCAGAGTCCTAAAGAGAAAGAAAATGCCGTGTACCTTTCTTGACCTCTTGGAGTTGTGTAAGTTCTATGCTGGATTCCAGTCCATAAATCTCCCATCACAAACAAAAGGGGAAGGTAGTGTCTATTCAAGAATCCCTTGCCATCATCCATCCTGTGCTGTACCCTCCACTCGGTTAACTTACAACGAAATTAGAGTGGCTGAGAGACCCCAAAGCTCTTTCCTGGACTTGGCCACCAGTGCTCACAGACCTGTACTTTAAAACACAAAATGATTTAAAGACCATAAAGATTGCAGTAATCTGTTGCTGCATAGCAAACCACTTGCAAATGCAATGGCTTATAACAAAGCCCCCCACCCCCCATCAGTTGATGGCTTGGGTTATTCTGGGTTTTTTCCCAGTGGGGGTGGGGTGGGGAGGTGAGTGTGTATGTGTGTGTGTGGTTGGGGGGGGGGGGAGAGAGGTGAGGGATCTGAGCTATTCCCCCAGGCTGGCAATCTGTTTCCAAGGTGGGCTTTGCACATGGTACCTTAGGGCTCTAAGAACAATAAGCAAGTTTAGTCCTTGAACCAACTCAGGAATTCTGCATTCTATTGGATTAAAGCAGCAAGTCCAACCTGTATTAAATATAGGAGGAGACAATAAAAGGATGTAAAATATCAAAGGTGCTGATTCACCATAGACCATCCCTGGAAACTAGCTACTGTCGTCACCACAACTGCCAAAAAGGAAAAGATCCTATGTTCACCTTGGCAGGACATCACAGATTTCCTTCATACTTTCCTTTAGATTTTGAGTGAGGGACAGGCTACTCCCCATAGCCCTTGATTCAAATGCCACCAGAAGAGGAACATTACCGGCAAAGATTGCTCATGAAAGTCCCACTGTGGTTTCAGCAGCAGGGAAACTGTCTTTTCTCGGGTATATTCCCTTCCAACACAGCTTTCTTTCAATTGGAATGTTAGACTTCAGATTCCTCCCAACCCTTGGATGATTATAAGGAATACTGGGGAAAGATAATTGAAATATGAAGCATGCATGATATTTCTTGATGGGGGTGGGGAAGAGACCCTTAAACTTCAGACTATTATCTAAGCCAGCCGTTCTCAACCTGTGGGTCGAGACCCTTTCACAGGGGTCACCTGATTCATAGCGGTGGCAAAATTACAGTTATGGAGTAGCAGCAAAAATAATTTTATGGTTGGGAGATCACCACAAAATGAACTGTATTAAAGAGTCGCGGCATTAGGAAGGTTGAGAACCACCTTAAATTCTCTTTAGAGCCTAAGGAGAATTTAAAGAAAGGAGACATCCTGCTGCCTGCTTAGAGAAACACCCTTGTGTTCTGTCTCCTATCACACTGGGGGGGGGGGGTCCCCCTAACTGGATATGGGGAAACAATGCACATTTTATATATGTGCATTTGAAATAAGCCTTGCCTGCAGGCTAAGCAAATTGGGCAGTTCGAACCTACCCTGTGCTCTGCTGGAGAAAAAAGAGGTTATGTGTTCTGTACATTTTCAGCCTCTAAACCTATATATGGTTACCATGGTTAAGACTGAGTTGGTGGCAGTGGGCTTGGTTTTCTGAATTATTACCAAGGATTGGTCATCCCTTAACAATTTCAGCATTTATTTCTGTCCCAATCTAAACCTGGTGATTAAGTATGTTTCTTCATAAGACTTTTCGTTCTTTCCTCTAAAGATTTCATTTTCTCTCATCTTTTTTCCTATGTATCCTCTTCCTTCACAATAATTTGATTGTACTAAAGAGTTGCAGCCAGGAGCAAAAACAGATCTTGAGTCAAGCAGGTCTAGTGTAAAAGAACTTGAAACTGAGCATGTGAGCCTCTCTGCTCCTTTTAATTATCTCCTCAGAAGCTGTGCTCTGTGCTCCCGGGAAGGAGGGAAGGAATGCAGGCTAGGGAGAACCGCCTGTTTGAGGTTAAGCATTTGAGCACTAGAGGCAAATGGTTTGGATTAAATTGTAAAAATTTCCCTGATACATATAATCCCTAATTTTATAATCCTCAGTTTTAAAGTTGACTTTATCATTGTCCTTAACATTCCCAGCAACCGGAGATTGCTTCTAAACATCATATGAAGACAAACACTTCATCTCCAATCCTTGTCCCACATTCTTCTTCAAGAGAGATGCTTGATAGTGGGCACCAATTTAACCTTCCTACTCCCTGCCAACAAATTGATGGTCAAACCCACTGCGAGACTGACCCCAGTCTTTCTTTGGTTCTTAGCTACGCAACTGCCGTCACGGAGAATTATGCATCCTTATTTTCTACCAGAATTTAGCTTCCCACAATGTCTGCAGACACAAATACACATTAGGAGAAGTCACGATGCCAATCCTTCCCCCAGCTGATGGTTTGTGCCCTTCCTCCTCTTTGAAAAAATGGGACAATGTCTTCCTTACAATTGAGTCTTGCTCAAGCACAAGTTCTAGACTATGTAGAATGACATGAGGAAACATGGAGCATTTAGAATGGCCAACTGTGTATCAAATTGTGTCTATCTCAAACACTTGATGAAAACTGCAATTCAGAGACTCCAGGACCCTACGTAGAATGCTGTGTCTCAATTTTCTCCATGAAGGCATAATAGTGATGTCTGTGGTGTGCCATCAGGTCAATTCTACCTCATAGCACCCGTGTGCAGGGGGTTCCTAACCCTTTATAGCCATTATGGGAACAGCTTCATCTTTCTACCAATGAGATGCTGATGGGTTTAAACTGCAGACCTAGGGGTTCACAGTTCAGTGCTTACCTGAGGGAGCTACCAGGGCTTCTTGGTGGTAGCTAGTATTTGTAAAATGACATCATGCATATGTTCTTCAACAAAGGAATCTTCTTCAAAGTTTTAAGAACTTCAGGTGTCAGAAAATGCCAAATGGACAGTTAATGAACGATACATACCCTATACACTATTGAAATGAGACTCTGGTTCAATAAAAGTAAAAGCCATGATGTAAGTTTTGTTTTTATTAGTTTCTGTGATTCCTTCAAGTTTTCTTAAACCCAGTAACGATTTCCAAAGGTTTAGACATGTGAAAATTAAAGGCAAGTTTAGTATTGAGAAGGGTGGAAAGATTTCTGGTGTAACAAAACAATAAAAAAAAATTTCCCCAAACCCCTGTAACTCGGGTCTCAAGGTTGTTATTTAGTAACCAGGAAACCAAAACCACTTGAATGCTACTCTTTAAAGGGAGATAATAGAATTGAAAAAACATATATAAGGTTAACCACTACGTCAGAGAGTAAGATCACCTAGAATGTGCATTCCATGAAGTTCTTTTTCTACCAAAATCCACTTAAAACTAATGTGGGTATACCAGTATTCATTTTCACAACTTTTCCTTTGAAATCTTTTGGATCTACCATTATAAGAGAATATGAATCTCTGGGACTATAATAGTAAGGGTCACCACTAAATTATTTTAAACCTTAATCATAATATTGGCTTAAGACAGCTCTTACTATCTAGGCAAAGTGAAAACACAGATTTTATTTTTTTTTAAGATTCAAGAAAACACACCCACAACAAAATTTCTTTGATCATTAAACTTACAGGAAATGTAGCCGGCTGTCCTGGGACACGTACAAAACTGGCCCCCTTCACTTAGAAATGGGGCCAACAGTTCCATTGCGAAAAGTAAATCTCTGGACAAATCTTGAACCGAAACCTCACATCCCTCCCAAATGTTCAAGTGGTAGAAAAATAAATTACCATAAATTACATACTAAGGCAATTTCAAAACAAAACAAAACCAGAACAACTTAAGGGGGAGGATTTCCTTAAACCTCCAGGAAGTGTGTAACACTGCTGGTGCCTCTGGCCGGCGGGCTGGGCAGCTCTGGTGCCCTCAGACGTCAGGATAGTTGCAGTAATATACTGCTGAGCTGGCATCAGACACCACCGAGGAGAGGGCCCCGTGACTGTCCGGGAGACTCACGCTCGACTCGTGTCCCTGGTACGGGAGGCCCATCTCGGGCTTGCACACGAAGTGCAGATACTGTTCAAACTCCGTGCGATCCACCTCCCCGAGGAGACCGGCTGGCTGGTTGGGGTCCCCGCTGTCCCGACAAGACAAGGTCTCGGGAGGGGGCGACGGCTGTCCGGGCCCCGCGGGGTGCTGCGAAGGCTGCATCTGGAAGCAGCGCGCGCCCCCCGCCTGGGATGGCGAGCCCAGGGCACCGTAGTACATGTGTAGGGCGCTGGGGGGCGCCAGGAGGCCCGGCAGCGCCGGGCCCGCGGACTCCGCGCCCAGCCTGGAGTGCAGGGGTCCGGCGGGCGGCTCGGGGGGTCCTGCGTAGTCCGAGGCCTGCGGGTAACTGTAGGCACTGGAGGCCGCCGGGCAGTCCACCGGCAGCGGGGCAGTGAAGAAGGCTGCGTCGGGCTCCACGCCGTCCAGCGGGGACGTGTCGGGCGTGGGCAGCGGGTAGCTCTCCAGAGGGGGCGCGCCCAGGCCCTGGCAGTCGCGGTAGTGGCCACCCATGTGTGGAGGCAGCAGTGGCGGGCCGGTGGGGAAGCCTTGATCCGCAAAGGGCAAGCCCAGGCCATCCATGGCCCCGCGCCCACCGTCGTGGCCCAGGAGGGTGGAGGGCGGGTCGGCCAGAGCGTGCAGGAAGCCTCCCTCCACCCTCTTCAGTCGCTTCACCTGCTTGCGGCGTCGCGGCCGGTACTTGTAGTTGGGGTGGTCCTGCATGTGCTGCACTCGCAGCCGCTCGGCCTCCTCCACGAAGGGTCGCTTCTCAGTCAGCGTCAGCGCCTTCCAAGACTTGCCTGCGAGCGTGAGTGGGGTAGAGACCAGAGGTTACCCGCGCGCTCCGCCCGCCGCACCAGCGCAGGGAAGCACAGTTAAAGGTCTGGGGCCCCAGCCACCGAAGGGACTTCCCACCGGTTCTGTAAAGCCTCTTGCTTTTACCTGGACACTTCGGATCTCCCATCTCGCCCCCACCCCACCCCAAGTTATGTAGGAACCGCATCGGACCCACAATGGGTAAAGGGTTAGGGGATGCGGCGGACACGCAAGGAGTTCGGTCTTCCCGGAATCATCGGACTCTCTCGCGTTCCGGCCCAAAGACCAAAGCCAATGGGCCAAGTTGGGAAACCCGGAACAGGCACCCTGGAGAGGGACGTGGTCGGAACACATGACTGGGTCTAAAAACTCGGGGTTCCCTGGCAAACAGTCAGCAACCCCGCGAAGCGCTTCTCCTGGACGTCTGGGCGCAGACTCACCCAGCATCTTGCTCAGCTCCGCGTTGTGCAGGTCCGGGTTCTGCTGCGCTAGCCGCTTGCGCTCGTCCTTCGCCCAAACCATGAAGGCGTTCATGGGCCGCCGGATTCGGGATTCGCCCTTGGCCCGGCCAGAGGCCCCGGCCGGCGCGCCACTGGCCGTGGCCACCTCGCCTTTCACCTTCCCTTCCCCGAGGGGGCTCAGCGACTCGGCCCACGGACAGGGGCCCAGCCCGGCCATCACCGCGGGCAGCACGCTCCGAGCCTGGCTCTGGTCGTCACTGGCGTATCCCGCATCCGGGCTGCTCATGGCGTTCCAGGCCACCCCCTCAACCTGCAGCCCTCAGCCGGGACTCGCCGCCTCGATAGGCGCGCAGACGCCCTTGCCCTCCCCGAGCGGGAGAGAACGAGAGGACGACGGCGGTCAAGCTGGCTAAGATCCTGCCGCCGACCGTCTGGTCCCGCCCCGTCCCGCAGCAAAACCCGCGTCCTGGCCGGCTCCTTGCGACTGGATGGTCCCAGGCCACCCGGGCCTTTTCTGCTGCGCTGTGGCCAATGGAGCCCCAGGGGCGGGCCGGCAGCTGTTCTTAGGCCCACGCCCAGCCCGCAACCCGAGTTCCAAGTCCCGGTTCAACCCCACGCCCTCCTCTTTCCCCTCCCCTGCTCCCCACCCCAACCCCCAACCCCTGGAGCTTCCCGACTACACCTGTCCTTGAGAAAATTGACTGGAGCCTGATTCCTGTGCCATGTTCTCTCCTCTGGCAGAGGTTTGGGAAAAAACTATCTGAAGTGTTCGGTACAGGGCAGTTCTCATGAACGCATGAAGAACTTGCGCAAGGAAAACAGACAAAAACAGTAATATATTCATATATGCTGTCAATCAGATTATTATTCATAGGCAGCCTTTAAGACAGAGTGGAACTTCTTTAGCCCAAACCCACGGCCAGCGAATCGATTCCAACTCATAATGACCTTAGGTTTTTCATAGACTGGCACAGCGAGAGCAGCCTTATTTTTCATCCTCGTCTTTCTGGCAGTTGGTGGCTTTGAACAGCTGGTCTTGCGGTTAATAGCTCAATGACTAACCCGCAATACTACTTATGACCTCTTAAATCATACCTTTATGACAGGAGCAAAAAGCAATGCAGGGGTCAGTAGCCAAACTTTCTTCCTAGGATCCACAGGAGCGTCTACTATGCAAATGCTGAGGGGCTCAGGCTCAGAGCATTTCTCTTTCTGCATGCCCATGATTTTTTCCCCTCTTTAAATCCATGTGCATGGTTTGCATTCTCATTTAAAATACTTTTTTAAAGAATAAAATGAGTTGGGGGGATTTTTTTTTTTTTTGGTATACAAAAGGCACTTGATAGAAGATGAAGAAGGAGAAGGAAATAAATTCACTTTCAAGGGCTCCAATTATTTGCATTATGTTAAAAATATAATATCCTTGACATTTTCTAAGGAAAAGTTTGAATATGGAGTAACATATCCAGTCACCCACCCTGAAGAATTTAAAGACTTTTCTCAGAATGACCAACCAATTCTTGAATGTTTGTAAAAGAAATGTACAATAAACATAATGAGACTGTTCCTTCTTTGTGTTCACCAACAACAAAAAAATTACCTCATGGTAATGGTCTCCCTCTTCCTGAGGAATCCTTTTTTTGCCTTTGCCTTGTTTAAGACATAAAGGGTTTCGCTGTACACACCTACACAGATGCATTTATATGTACATATATATCAAGATCTACCTTTTCTTTCTAAAATATAATTTTAAAAATCCCCAAACCAGTTGCAACATTTACCTAAATACGCTGTTTCCTTTAGAGTGGGAAATCCTTTTTAGTGTGATTGTCAAATAAGTCCTACAGTACTTACAGCATGCCGCACACTCCAAGCAGTAATTAGCAGACTAGTTTACGTCATTAACAAGTTAGAAGCTCCTGTATCTGATAGGGTGCTTTTCTACACAAGGGGAAACTGAGGCACCAGGTTTCAGGAAGTGAGCCCACAAAGCGGGCTTGGGAGAGGGGAGTGGAATTCACACCTGGTAGTCTGCCCCCAGAGCTCTTTATCATTCCGTGTCAGGTCGGTGTTTGTGTATTTGTGTTGCAACTAATACAGTCATTCCTGCATAATTAGAGATAATTTGGCCAAAGAAATCAATGCATTAATCTTCAGAACAAATTTTCTTTGTTTATTCAGATGGGGTAATGAAAAAGTGGTGCTTACATGCAAGGCCTGAGAGCAGCAGGGACAGCTTTTAGTGTGATGTTCCATGACAGAATGCATAGGAAGTCTTGGCTATGAGGGCTCTTTTCTTTAATTTCAGTGATGCTGGGTTTGCTTCTTTCAAAGAACCACTACACCTAGTTTGAACAAACTTTTTGAGAAATTCTTCCGAAACAGTGAAATGTGGACTCAGAAGATGGTTGCAGTTCCTGGGTATCTGAGGTTCCAACAAGAAAAGATAAACCTTCAGGGAATTAACACACACACACACACACACACACACACACACAAACACCCTCCAAATAACTTCTACAGTCAATTGTAACTCATGGTGACCCCATATTCCATCAGTACCTCTGAAACCATAGGATTTTCAATGATTTTTGGAAAGTAAATCCATCGATTTCCAAAGTCTTTGATTTTGGCTATCAACAACTGAAAGAAACAGTGCTCTGTCCTGCACCATCTCACAATTGTTCTTATGGTTGAAGTCCATTGTGTCTATCCATCTTGAGGGACTTCCTGTGATAGAATGGTGTTATTTTTAATTGGTTGTTTTGAAGCGGTAGCTCTTAAATTGAGTATGTACTTTTCCTTTACAACTTCATTTGCTAAACAAACAAAAAGAGATTTTAAAATACAGCACAGATACAAAGCAGACGGTAGTAAGAAAATGATACAAGCAATATTTTGAGTTAATCCATTAGTTCCTTTTTAATAATCACTTTATTGGGAGCATTTACATATAACATTCCAAAGTTCAATCACATCCCTTAGTGTCTTTTTACATGCTTCTTTTCCTTTGAATTATATGATTTTTCTGGATAGTTATAAATATCTTTTCTAACACCTCAAAGCAGAATTTTATGTTAGCTCAGAAGCTTTTGTTTTCTAAAAAAAAAAAAGTCATGTTTTCGTTTGTGTGGGTTGAAAATGAAACTAGACAGTCAGTAATACTCATTTCGGACTCCAGTTTTCCTGCCTATAATAATCAACTTGATTAATCCCTTCAAAAATAAAAAGGGTCTAAGGAAACCAAATGTGAATTAAACACTTTCTATGCACGAATTTCTCCGTGTACACTATCTGCATCCTCTCGCTCTTCCTCGTCTATCCCATTACAGGGACGGATGTGCTGGGAAACCAGGCAGGGAAAATCATTCGGAAGAAAACCTAATAATGCCTCAACACGATTTGCACTGCTTCTCGGAGTTCAGCTGGTAAATCGGTACCTTACAAGATTATGGAGAAACCAAGTAAGAGCTGACGATTCCGAGGTTGGAATCGAATCTTCCGTTTAGCACCCCCTCCCCGCGTCTTCTAACACCCTCGCTGGGAGAGATACAAGGCAACGGTTTATTTATTTCCCCCCCCCCCCCATAATTCCAAGAAGGAATCACGGTGTCTCCCCCAAACTAGTTTTTTTTTTTTTAAGCGGTTATCTCGATCTGAATTTTCCTTTTACTCCTCTGTTTGCTGGAGGTGGCGACATGGGCAGATAATGCGGCAGCAAGCGACGCGGGGACGCGTCTATTTCAGTCTCTACGAAACGCGACTCTGGAAGTGGAGCTCCCAGCGTTATCTGGCCCGGCCACAAATTCCACATGAAAAGCAGCAAACATCCGGAATGGCTTCCTGCAAGCCTTGCTTTCCTCAACCAGAGAGATTGACCCTGGGGGCTGGGGAGAATCTGACCCGCTTCAGAGCCGCACACCCGGCTCCGCCCGCGGGCACCTCTGGAGACTAATTGCGATACTGTGCTAATATTCCGGCTCCAGATCGCACTCGGGCTGCGAGAGCTGCTGCCTTTCCCAGGAGCGGCCTCGGCTCTAGGTGTCCTGGAAGGGCTTCCCTTGGGTCCTTGAGTGACCGGGGGTTTCCTGCGGGCTTTTGCTGCGCGGAAAAACCGGGGCCGCACGAAGGAAATGCCTGGCGGCGCGGAAGGACCCGCGGGCTCGCCGACAGATCCGTATTGGCTCGGGCAAGCCCGCCTGTGGGGGCGGGGAAGGAAACATCGCCCCCCAAACCCATTGAGTACCCCGGGTGGCCCGCGGAAAAGACAAGCATAGTGTCCCTGAAACAAAGAATCCCACAGGAGGCCTGTGCGTTTGCAAATAAGACTGAGCGGCTCTTGGGAAGTCCAGGGGGAGGAAGCAGTGCGGCCGCTGGGAATGCAGCCGAGGGCTCCAGACTTTCCAGGTAGGGGCCCAAATGGACCATCCCCACCCCACCTCCACCCTAGCCGGGTTTCGCGACACCCAGGCTCCACTAGCGACTACCGCACCTCCCAGGCACAGTCTCTGGCCTCTCCGCGCGGACTTGGCCGCGGGGGGCGGGAAGCGGCGGCGCTGCGACAGTGGATACCTTCTGCAGGGTCTCCCAGCGCCGGGGTGCGAGGTCGAAGGTCGTGGGTTGGAGGGGGCAGTGGGACAGGAAGGAGTGGCTCGGACCATTGTGGCTCGTTCGCTCGGTTAGCTGAGCTCGAGGGCTGGGGAGTCAATTCCCACCAGACCTCGATCCTCCCCTCCGCTTGGGCAGCTTCTGGGTAGTGGCGGCAGGGAAGCGCGACCTAGAAGACCACTTTGAGGACGCTCGTTCAGCCCTGCAATGGGAGAAGTGCTTTCAGCTCCGCTCCTAGTCTACCAACTAGAGCTAGTCCCCAGGCAAGGGGTTTGCACCTCCAAGTTGGAAAAGTCCCCTCCGGGTCTGCTTTCCTTCCCAGAAGCTGGGGCGGTGGCAGTGTGTCTTGTTCCCCCTCCAATCTATGGTCCCAGGATTGAGGTGTAGAAAGCAATGTTTTCTTGTCTGGCTTATAAAACCTAAGACCCATAGTCAGGAGTGGGGTGGGGGGGGGCATCTGGGAATGAGGGAGACACACCCAAACGCAGATTGCAAACCCACCAGGGTCTTTCAGATCACCCTCCCCTCTTTAATTAACATTTCCGAAGTGGCCTGGCTTCTTCTGTCTCTGTCTACCATCACTGACCTCCTGGCTCCCATGGACCCAAAGCTTTCCTTAAGTGACATTCTTACCAGGAGCACATCTACTAGTAGCAAAAACCTTCACTTCCCGCCATAGAGAACCATCAAGGTCTCCGCCAGGGTAAAATGTACAATACAATAATTAAACATTTTTTCAAATCACCTAATTTAAGCCCTGGGTGACATGACTTGTGTAATTTAATCATGGGGGAGGGGGGGGAGGGGGAAATCTCACTGTCATCGGGTCATTTCCAACTCATAATGACTCCATAAGACAGAGTAGGACTGCCCCTAAAGCATTTCAAGATTGTAAACCTTTTGTGTAATATTTCATATAGGTTCTCATTCACGTAAGAGAAAATGAGCGCAGTCCAAAGTTATATGGGGATAAAGTTCAAATATCAGGACATTGACTACCTGGGAGTAGAGGTGAGCTAGAGAAAATAGCATCTATGGTATTAAAGCTATGCTTCGGTTACTGTCTACAATATATTTTGTAATTTGAGCATTGTGGGAACACCGTATTAAAACTGTGGAAGAACAGTTCTGATTGTACTTACAGTACTACTTTGGGAACTAAGCTGGAGGAAAGGAGTGGGGAGGGAGTGGAGCATGCCTTGCCCCACCCCCTGTTCCATGCCTGAGCCATGCCCTCCGCTTCACCTGCCTGGAGTCCACCCGTGGTCCAGTTCTGTGACTTTGGGGCTCTTTAAAACCATTCCAACCCCTTGCCATCCAGCTGATTCTGACTCACAGCAATCCTATAGGATAGAGAAGAACTACCCTTTCGTGTATCTTGTGTCTGTAAACCTTTTATTATTATTACTATTTAATCACTTTATTAGGGGCTCCTACATCGCTTTTCACAATACATAGTTACATATACTGTGCCAAGCACCTTCACAAGCCTGCTTCTATTAGCATTCTCGTAATATCCGCTTTTCTGCTTGGGCCCTTGATAGAGCTAAGTCTGTAAATCTTTAAGGGAGCACAAAATCTCTTCTTCCCCCCAAGGAGAAACTGGTGCTCTTGCTGTCATGGGGGTGGTTGACTCATAATGCTCCACACCACCAGGGCTCTCATGGGGGGTGGGGGTGGGGGGGAGAATAATACAAGAACAACATTCCCTTTAAAAACAAAAGACATATTATGAGACCACTGCTGGATGTATGAATAGATATTAAGTGTCACATACCTTTAGTTTTAAATCATTAACAATAGAAACTGTTACGACAAACAGACACTGCTTATTGATACTCCACCACCACCAAATGCCATACCTGTCATATGCTAGTCTAGATGGTTCTCTGCTTACAAATCTGCCTCTGTACTTTATACTCTTTTAGAAGGAAAGATATCTGTTAGCTCAGACTCAATTGTTAGGACTCTTACATGTTTAAAGTCTCCTATTGCCCTTCTACTTACATTCCAGGTTAATGGTCAAAGGAAATTCACCAGAGACTTAATCCATGTGGGACTCTTGTAAATAAAGTCTGGGTTTTCCCTGTCATCCAAAGCCTCCTGCCATCTGAGTGCTAACAAGTTAAGCTCTAATACTGCTTCCTCCTCTATTCTTGGTTTTTATGATTGGCTATCGTTGGACCACACAGCCTAGTGTGCATTTCTCATGTAGACCTAACTGGCACCTCACTTAGATGGTTCTTTTTCTTTAAAAGAAAAATAATTGCCATCTCCACCTTGCATTTGTTAATATTTATTCCTTTTGCTTTCTAAGTAAATATAAACATTTCTTCACATTTATTTCATCTCTCTTTTAAAATGTATGTATAAATGTATAAAACAATATAAATATGCAATACACTAAAGGTCCAACATCTGACTCGATCTGACATTACCTCATGATGAGGCGTGAGTCGTGGTATATTCTTCTTTTTTTTTTTTTTTTTGGCATCACTGCTCTCGGTGGTGGGAGTGGGAGGCCCAGCCCCACTGCTGGAATTGAACCTCCATCCCAGTGGGCTGCAGTCCCACGCACAACCACTACGCCACCGGGGCTCAGCCCGAGTCAGTATATTCTTGTGAACAAATGATGACAACAGGGACCAACATTGCCCTTTGTGATGTTTGGCCCTTGCACATGGGCCAAATCAACATCTGCTCAGCTTCTCTGCCTTCAAGTTAGCACTTTCCTCTGTGTAAGTCAAAACTATGTTTGGAAGGGGCATTATGCAATTATACTGACATTCTGTTCCACATCAAGCTCTTACCCCCCTGAATAGTAGTCATGGGGGTGATTGACAAATGATGTTTTCCATCCTTATCATTTCTTCAACATTTATTTATTCCTTCTAATGTCCAGAAGATTTCCATCTTATGTGTTTGCTTACATCAGTATGGATGGATCAATGGATTCCCATTTCAATCAGAAGTAGATAATTCTTAACATTTTTTGTTTGGCTGCAGAAGTTCTCTCTTTTTTTTTTTTTTTAAGGCATCACTGCCCTGGTGGTGGGAGTAAGAGGCCCAGCCTTTGCTCCTGGGAGTGGGAATTGAACCTCCATCCCAGTGGGCCGCCATCCTGCGCACAACCACTACGCCACTGGGGCTCAGCCTGAAGTTCTCATTTTTTGACTGGTGGCATCCCTTGTAAGCAACCTCATACAGTCTTTCCATATGTTCAATTCACCCCTTGGTCATTTTCCTCTTTTTTGAAATAGCAAGATATTTCACTTTGTACTCTGCCTCAGACCTGTATATAATCATTTGTCCAATGAATTAGGAACATCTGTCAGTTCAGAGTAATAATTAAAAGTCAAGATAGGGGGCTGAGCCCCGGTGGCGTAGTGGTTGTGCGTGGGACTGCAGCCCACTGAGACGGAGGTTCAATTCCAGCAGTGGGGCTGGGCCTCATACTCCCACCACTGGAGAGCAGTGATGCCACCCCCCCAAAAAAATTTTTTTTAATTAAAAAAAAAAGTCAAGATAGGAGTGTTCATCAATCCTGAGCTATCATTGCTTCTAGCCAATTCAGTATACAGAGCTAGTAAACATCTTTATGCATATTTGTACATACATCTGTAAGATATATCCATAATTTTCTATAACTACATACATTGAAACAGGGGTTAATTAGTGAGATTTTTGTCATCTTCACACCTCAGGATTCTTTCTAAATCATTTTTCATTTTGCTTATTGTGAGAAGCCTAGATTCCATTATCCTCAATATAGCTACTTATTTGTTTAATGAAATCACTCCACCATGCACTTGCCTCCTTCACTGCACTGCCTTCCCTCTGTCCCCATCCCTTCCTGACCCCTAGATACATTATTAGCTCTGCAAACCTCCCCCAGCACATCACTTCTTTCACTACTGCAAACAGACAATTTATTTTCTCAAATTTACTTTAAGATATTTTTAAAATATAAAATATGATGATGAACCATGTGATCCAAGTTTTCTCCCTCACTGTAATTATCTACTGGCAAATCTCTCAGGAATAAGCTAGTAATAAAATTGTTGTTATGTGCTGTGTATTCAATTTCACCTCATCGTGCCAGAGTGCACCTGACCTCAGAAAGTTTTCTACCTGGAGCATATTACCAGGTTTATCCAACAAGGAACCACTGTATGAGATCGTCTTGACAACCTTTCAGTTAGCAGAAAGCACTTAATGGGTGCGCCACAAGACTTTCAAACAACAAAAGCCCAAGTAATTTAAAAATTAATACATTTTGAGATATAACAAAACTTGCCATTTTAAATATTTAAGTGGACACTTCAGTGGCATTAATTTATATTCAGCATATTGCACAAACATCACCACTGTTTCCAAAGGTTTTTCATCGCCACAAGTAAAAACAGTACTTCTTAAACATAAGTCCCTACTTGCCTTCCCCTAGATCCTAGTAACCTCTAATAAATGTTTGTCTCGATTAATTTTGCTTGTTCTTAGTGAAGTTACCCTAGTTCTGAAATCAACAAAGCATGATGGCCCAACCAAAGCTAGAGATTGGCTTGATTTTCTGGGATTTTTCTTAACTAAAGACTATAAAGGAGAAAGTAAATATGGATTAACTAATACATTAGAGAAGTAGTAATAGTATCTGTGGTCTTTTTGAGGAAGTAGTTCATAAATACATTGCCTCTCTTCACTGTCTGACAGATCAACACATATATTACTCTCCATGATATTAAAATAATGCAGGAACATGACACATCAGATTCCCATGACTTCCCCACACTGTAGAAGTTGGTCAATCCAATTATGCTTCTTCTCTGCATGATTGAGTTTCTATGAGTCATTTCCCCCGCCAATGTGAGGGAGAAAGTTCAGTGGAACTACTGTAAAGTGAAGACCAGCCCTGGAATCTCCATAACAAGCTCATTGACTCTGTAATTGTGAAGTTTTCCCTTAACACAGTTGGAACTACATTCCTAGCCCATTCTTGAAATTGACCATGAAGTGGTCCAAGTTTGGCTGCATTGAACAATCTAGAGCCCATTAACAGGCTCTCCTTTAAAAATCTTTTATTTCCCTTCCAAAACTTAAGGGGAAATCTTAATGGATCATG
This sequence comes from Nesogale talazaci, assembly GCA_004026705.1. Classification (NCBI taxonomy): domain Eukaryota; kingdom Metazoa; phylum Chordata; class Mammalia; order Afrosoricida; family Tenrecidae; genus Nesogale; species Nesogale talazaci. Next base: position 78,098 of record PVJH01006496.1, on the reverse strand, counting down.
TCTGTAGAAATAGGTGATATTAAAGCATGCCCATGTGACTCATATTAGTTAGGCAAGATAAACAATCCTGAGAAGAAAACAACAGGACCAATGATTCCAGGGGGAGGCAGGAGATACAGAGGGAGGAGAAAGGGTGGGGGAAGCCAACAAACCCAGGGAGAAGGGAAAACAAGAGATCTAAAATTGATGGTGAGACAAACATAGAATGTCTGGTGGGTTTGATCGAGTGCAAGGAAGCCAAGAGGAATGACGGAAAACTGAATGAAGATCAAACATAATAATGAGATAGGAGGAAAATAAAGGAGATAAGAGTAAAGAACTAGGAGGCAAAAGATAATTATAGAGGTATAAATATAAGCATGCATATAGGTAGACAACTTAATATATAGGGGTAGGGATAAACGTTTATGTACATATGTTAAGTATCAAGGTAGGAAATGGGCACTGGGCCTCTTCTCAAATCTTCCCTCAAGGCAAGAACATTTTGTTCTAATAACCTGGCATTCTGTGATGCTCACTTTTCCAACACGATCAATTAAGACAAAATGGATGCATAAGCAAATGTGATGAAAAAAGCTGATGGTGCCTGGCTGTTAAAAGATAAGACATCTGGGGCCTTAAACCTTGAAGTTAAACAAGTGGAAGCAACAAAGAGAAGCAACAAAGCCCACATGGAAGAAACACACCAGCCTGTATGATCATAGGGTTTCAACGAAATTCAGACATAAGAAGACCCAAAACAAGCAATCATATTGATGCAAATGATGAGGCTTGGAGTGAAGACCCAAAGCCCATCTATATAAACAATTGGATATTTCCTCACAGAAGGGTCACAAGGAAGGGATGAGTCAGCCAGGGTGCAATACAGCACCCATGAAATACACACATTCCTCTAGTTCTTTAACGCTTTCTACACACCCTACTCCCACCCCACCCCCATCATGAATCCAGCGAGACTGAAGCATGTACACTGGTACAAATAAGATCTCTCAGCACATAGAATCCAGGATGGATAAACCCTTCAGAAACAACACTAGAAGTAGCGATACCATGAGGTTAGGGGTAAGGTGGTGGAGAGAAAGGGGAGAGAAAGGGAAATGATCATAATGAACCATGTACAACACCTCCCCCTCTGGGGTGGGGGTGAACAACAGAAATATGGGTGGAGGGAGACGGTGGGTGGTATAAAACCTGAAAATAATCATTTACCATTTATCAAGGGATCACGAGGGCAGGAGAAAGGGACTTGTGAGGTGCTTTACATATAATGTTCACCCAGTTCATACATGTATGGGTTTATTGCAAACAAAACATATATAAGCATATCTCTAGGATCAATGGATGGCTGCATATAATTCTCCTAAGTTAGTGCTCCTTCAAAACAGAACACTTTTGAGGCCATGGGAAAAAAAAAACTTTTCTTTTTAAATTCAAGTGAATAACTCACCAAATTCTTGAAACTTTGCAACAGGTTTACAGGAATGCTACACAACACATAGCAACAGTTTTTAGATGAATTCAGTGTTTCAAGAAAGGTGGGAAAAACCTCAAAGATGAACCAAGAGACTAATGAAGATTCATCTTAACAGACAGAGGGTGATCATTGTGGTTTATCAGGAAGCGACTTTAAGAGAATGGCAAACTGAAGGGTAGCAAGGGTTGTCCTATGAGAATTTCATTGGAAAACTTTACGCCATCCAACACACAGGCCCAATCTTATACCTCCAGATTTCTTTTGGTTCCCCAAACTCAAAGCAGATTGAAAAGAAAGAGAGCATGAGCCACTTGAGAATATAAAAACCTGTTGTTTTGCTATGATGTCAATCAAAAAGTGTGGAATTCTTCAGGGAAGGACTGTTGGGATTGTTGTTAGGTGCTATGGAGACCGTTCAGACTCTGAGTGACCCTGTGTGAAACAAAACGAACCGCTGCCCAGTCTAACTGCTACCCAGAAGGTCACCTTGCAGCCACTGTGCCCGTCCATTGCATCAGTGCTCTTCCTTTCTTTCGCTGATCCTGAACGTTCCCAATAAATCCTTCTTCAAGAATCTATCCCTTATGAAAACATGGTCTCAGTGTATGGGATGAAGTCCTTGCCTCCTTGCTTCTAAGGAGTGTTCTAGCTATATTTCTTCCAGCATAGATTTGCTTATGGTTCTGGGAGTCCATGGTGCTCTCACTATTCTTGCCAACGCCATAACATGAATGCGACAATTCTCATCTGGCTTTCCTTATGCACTGTACCACTTTCAAAAGCGCACGAAGGTGCTGAAAAGGTCATGATTTAGGCATGCCTCACCTCAGTCTTCAAAGTGACATCTTTACTTTTTAACACTTTAAAACAGTGTTTCTCAACTTGTGAGTCACGACCTCTTTCCCAGGGGTCACCAATTGATAACAGTAGCAAAATTGCAGTTATGAAGTAGCAATGAGAATGATTTTTTTGGTTGGGGAGGGTCATCACAACATGAGGAAGTGTGTTAAGGAGTCGCAGCACTAGGAAAGTTGAAAACCACTGCTTTAAAGGTAACTTTTGCAGTATATTTTCCTGACACATTATGTGGCTTGATTTCCTGACCATTTTTTCCTGGGCAATGGTTATGCATCTAAGTAAAACATAATCCTTGATCATGTCAGTCTTTTCTCTGTTTACCATCATGGTGCTTATGAATGTAGTTGTGGGGCTTTTGCTTTCTTTTTTTGTTGAGGTGTAATCCATATTGAAATCTGCAGATTTGATCATCATCAGCAAGTGCTTTAAGTCATCTTGGTGAAGCATATTACAGATTGTTAATGAGCATTCCTCTAATCTGCCCAATCTTGGTATCATGTCCTTCTTCATATACTCTTCCTTTTCATATTATTTCTCAGAAAATAAAAATGAAAACATGGCTTTAACACATGTGTAGACCTACCAGGATTTGGACTGCTGTTCAAACCCCTTGCTTTTGTGGTTTCTCAATGACAGGTGGTTTAAAATTACCATATCTTTTTCCATTTTCACATTCTCCTAACTTGTTAAGATGTCTTAGTTCTGCAGACATATTTCTGCTGTAGTAAATGATTATTATTGAATGTTATGCCATGTGTCTAACCCTCATTGTTTTCTTAAATAGGATCTAGTCTCCTAAGTATTTAAATATGTACGAGTAGCTGTGCTCCCCTGCTAGAACTTCCAAACAAGTCTCAAAGTATTTAAATATGTATAAATGAACACACCATGATGCTCGCCTTCCTGACACGATTACTGAAGACAAAGCAGCTGCTGAAGCAAATATGGTGAAGAAAACTGAGGGGTGCCTGGCTATCAAAAGATATAGCACCTGGGGTCTTAAAGATAAACAAGAGGCCATCTCACTCAGAAGCAACAAAGCCCACATGGAAGAAGCACACCAACCTGTGTAATCATGAGGTGTCGAGGGGATCAGGAATCAGGCATCAAAGAACAGAATAGCATATCATTGTGAATGAGGAGGAGGGTGCAGAGTGGAGATCCAAAGCCCATATGTAGGCAACTGGACATTCCCCTAACAGAGGGGTTGCAGGGAGGAGAGGAACCAGTCAGGGTGGATGAAACAAACAACTTTCCTCTAGTTCTTAATGTTTCCTAAGCCCTCAGCCCACCCCACACTATCATATTTGTACCTTACAAATCAGGCTAGACCAAATGATGTGCACTGGTACAGATAGATAATGGAAGCACAGTGAATCCAAGACAGATGAACCCCTCAGGACCAGTGGTGAGAATGGTAATGCCAGGCGGGTGCAAGGAAGGTACGGCAGAAAGGGAAAACACATTAAAAGGATCAACATTTAACACTCTCCCTGGGGGACAGAAAAAGTGGATGAAGGGAGATGTCGGACAGTGTAAGACATGACAAAATAATAATTTATATATTATCATGGGTTCATGAGGGTGGAGGGCAGGGAGGAAGGGGAAGAAATAAGGAACTGATGCCAAAGACTCAAGTAGAAAGATGAGAATGATGATAGCAACAAAGGCACAAATGTGCTTGACATCATGGATGGCTGACTGGAAGGAAGCATGGAAGGATGGAAGATCCAAAGGATGGATGGATGGATGGATGGATGGATGAATGGATAGATTGTGATAAGAGTTGTATGAACCTTTAATAAAATGATTTAAAAAGAAAAAGAAAAAAATTTAAGAGTACCAGTTTCAGAACCCCTTGGGTGAAATCCAGCCCTGTCCTATAGAGTCAGTAAGAGTCGGAATCAACTCAATGGCAGTAAGTGAGTAAGTGTGGATGATTATTAGAATTACCAAAAACTCCATGAAGGTTACTTAGATTCTCTCTCAAAAAGCTGATAATGCTGCCACTAAAGTGGGCTATATATATTAACCTTAGATATATTAATGAATTGTGAGCTTGCACTTAACCATAAACAGCCCAAGAAAAGTCAGTTTGTACAATGCAGCTTTGTTGGATATGTACCTTTAAGAAGGGAAACACTGAAAATATGGGTGCTAAAGCAAAGTGGGTTCAGAAATTAAATGGTGTCCATTGGGAACAATAGCTTCTGGGATTTAAAAGGCTTGCCTTAAAACATGCAGCCATGCAGGTGATGTGGCAGGTATGTCAACAAGGAAAAAGCAAACCAGCCTGTGGGATCCAAGGATTGTAAATAATAAAATCCAAGACCAGAGGATGAAATTGTATTAGAGCTGGAATTCTGAGTATTTGGTTTACAGAAGGACTATGGATGACAAGGATAACTCCAAATCCATTTGCAGAGTCCCCATGGGGATTAGACCTCCAATGAATTCTCTCAGACCAATGATTGGGGGTGTAATACCTATGTCATTCTCAAAAAAGACATTTCAAGATCATTCTTTAAGTACAATGCTGCCTGTGATGGGATTCCGTATATATACACCTTCAGATAAATCCATAATCAATATAATGATTATTCAAGTTTATGCACCAACCACTCATGCTAGTGATGAATAAATTGAGGGTTTCTTCTAACATCATTAGTCTCAAGTTGATGAACCATTAAATCAAGATGCATTGATAATTTTGATGACTGTAATGCAAAGGTTGGAAATAAGGAAGAAATGGTAGTTAGGAAAAATGGTCTTGGTCATAGATATTAAGCTGAATTCACATGATAGAACTTACAAGACCAAAGATTTCTTCATAACAAATGCCTTTTTTGTACGAATACCTTTTTTCCATAACACAAGTGGTGACTATATAGCTCAGACTTCTCCAGATGGAATACAAAGAAATAAAAATTATGACATCTATAGTAAGATATGGGGGAGAAGTTCCATATCCTCAAATAAAACTAGACCAGGGGTCAACTGTGGAATAGACCACCAATCACTCACATATAAGTTCAGATTGAAGCTGCAAAAACATTAAAATACCTCTGTAAGAGCCAAAATACAACCTTGAATCTATCTCATTTGAATTTTAAGAACATTTCAAGAACAGATTTGATGCATTGAACACTAATGACAGAAGACCTGGCTAGCAGTGGCAAGAAATATCATACTTGAAGAAAGCAAGAGACAATAAAAAGAAAGCAAAGAAAGAAAATATTGAAGTGTATGTCAGAAGAGACTCTGAAGCATGCTTCTAATCATAGAGTAGTGAAGGCACCTGGAAAACATTATGAAGTCAAAGAGCTGAAAGAAAAGTTCCAAAGGTAGTTCAAGAACACAAACTAAAATATAATGAAAAGATCCAAAGTTGAAAAACATGTTCAGAGTCTCTTATGTGGAAAGAGTTCAGAAAAATATTCCAGCCTCAAGTTGCAATATTAGAAGGCTTTGTGAGCAAAATATTGAATGATGAAGAAAACATGGAAAGAATACACAGAATCACTGTACCAAAAAGGACTAGTTGAAAGCTCACCATTTAAAGAAGTAGGATATGAAAAAGCACCATGGTACTGGAAAAGTAAGTCTAAGCACAATGAAAACATTAGCCAAAAACAAGACCTAGCAATTGATGGAATACCACTTGAAATGCTTCTACATACTGAGACAGTTCCAGAAATACTCATGGATGCCTGGAAATTTGGAAGACAGCTAATTGGCCAGTTGACTGAAAAAGATTCATAGTAGTACTAATTACAAAGAAAGATGATCTCAGAGAATGCTTAGATTTTAAAGCATATCATTAATATTATGTGTAAGTAAAATTTTGCTGAAGATCATCAAGGCAACAATTTCAGCAGCACATTAGTAGGGAGCTGCCAGAGGTTTAGGCCAGATTGAGAAGAGAATGTGGAACAAGGAATAACAATGCTGACATCAGGGGAATCTTGGCCGAAAGCAGAAAATACCAGAAAGATGTTCACTTGTGTTTTATTGACTATGCAAAGACATTCTACTGTGTGGGTCATAAGAAACTATGAATAATCTGTGGAAGAACAGGAATTCCAGAACTTATTGTGTTCATGTGAAACTTGTACATGAATCACCTGGTAGTTGGGCAAACAAAACAGGGACATACTGCACGTTTTAAAATTGGGAAAGGTGTGCATCAGAGTTGTGTCCTCTCACCCACCCTATTCAATCTGTATATCAGAGAATCTGGACTACATGAAGAAGAATAGGGCATCAGGATTTGCTTGCTGAAAGTGAGGAGGACTTGAAGCGCTTGCTGATGAAGACCCAGGATTACAACTCACTGTATAGAAAACCAACATCCTCACAACTGGACCAGTGGGTAGCATCATGACAAACGGGGAAAAGGCTGAAGATGTGAAGGATTGCATCTTGCTTGCATCCACAACTTACACTCATGGAAGCAGCGTCGAGAGGTCAAATGCTCAGGAAATCTGAAGCACAAGACCTCCTTAAAGTGTTGAAAAGCAAGAATGCAACTTTGAGAACCAAGGCTCACCTGATTCGAGTCATGGTGTCTTCGGTAGTCTCAGATGCATGTGACAGTTGGACATGGGACAAATGAGACTGAAGAAGAATTGGTGAATTTGAATTAGGTTGCTGACAAAGACTATTGAACGTAGCATATAGGAGAGTGCTTATAAAATGGAATAGATTTGCCCCTATTGGTTTCCGAGACTGTGTATCTTTGAAGAAGTGGAGAGCTTCCTCTTTCTCCTGTAGGACATCTGGTAGGCCAGCATGGAACCCACTATGCTCCCAAGGCTCTACAAAAACAATAAGAAGTATCAAATATACATCCAAGTTTCAAGACTTACGATGAAAAATAACCCAAAGTATCTCACCTATAATTTTTATCTTGATTGCTTGAAATCTTTATATTGATGATTAGAAATAATATTTTAGATATGCAGGGTTATAAAGCGTTGTTGTTGCTGTTGTTGTTGTTGTTGTTGTTAGAATCAGATAATCATGATTTATTATGTCTGTATGACAAACTCAAGACAAATGATATTGCATCTATCAAAAAGAAAATGTTAACCTCTATCATGTTTTTCAATGCTCTCTGTTCTAGGATAATATCTACACGCATACATATAAATTTATGCAAACATTAAAGTTACTGATAAAGAAATAGTAGAATTCTACCAATTTCTTTAGCTTGAATCTTTCTCAAACCATTTTATTAGCATCTAATTCAGACATTATGCCATTAAGTTGTTCAGTCATATCAAGCTGTGTTTCAAAAGATTTTCCTTCTTTTTTATTATTAAGATTTTTTATTGGGGGCTCTTACAACCCTTACCACAATCCACACATACATCCATTGCATCAAGCACTTTTGTACATTTGTTTCCCTCAATGTTTTCAAACCCCTGGCATACCATCTTCAATTTTCCCCTCCCTTCCTGCTTCCCACTCCCCCATGAACTCTTGATAATTTATAAACTATTATTTTGTCATATCTTACATTATCCAATATCTCTCTTCATCCACCCCTCTTATGTCTGTCTCCCAGAAAGGAAATTATATGTAGATCCTTACAATCTGTTCTTCATTTCTACCCCACTATCCCTCATCCCTTTGACTATGGCCCTTCTCAGACAGGGGTTCTTCTGTCTTGAATTCCCTGTTTCCAGTTCCTAGCTACACCAGTGTACCTCCTTCGGACCAGCAGGATTTGTAAGGTAGAATGGGGTCATGATAGTGGGGTTGGGGGAGGAAGCATTTAAGAACTAGAGGAACATTGTATGTTTCATCATTGCTACACTGCACCCTGACTGCCTCGTCCCCTCCCAAAGAGCCTTCTGTGAGGGAATGCCCAGTTGTCTGTCATGGGCTTTGGATTCCCACTCTGCACTCCGCCTCATTCACAATGATGTCATTTTTTGTACTTTGATGCCTGATAACTGATCCCCTCAACACTGTGTGATCACCCAGGCTGCTGGGCTTCTTCCATGTGGGTTTTGTTGTTTCTTAGCTAGATGGTCACTTGTTTAACTTCAAACCTTTAAGACCCCAGGCGATATATCTTTTAATAGCCACATTTAAAGGGGGCTCTTCTTTGCCACATTTAAAGCATATAATTTTTTTAAAGAATGATGTGAGTTAGATCAAGAAATAAAACTTCACATTTGATATTTTTATTTTTTAGCAATAGTTTTTAAAAATCTAGTATATCAACTCAGTTTTATGATAGTTGTTCAAATTGAAATTTTAATCCTTGATCAATTCAAATCATAGAGTTGAATGATCTCTATTTGATTATTTGCCAGCAATTAGTTTACCCAATTCCAGCAAATTATAATGATATGTTTGCAAACATAGTTAATGTAAATATTTTAATTTAACTAGTGTTTGATTTGTGTACACTTTGAGGGGATATATTCAAGTACATTCCTTCCATTGTCCAATGCACACACATAACATCACAATCACTAGTTCCAACTTAAGCCCATATAAATGCCCCATCCACTTTAGAGATCTACATGGGTCCACATGAACTGCTTCCTCCTGTCTCTATACTTCTGTCTTGTACCACCCTCTGCCCCCATCCTCTTTCTTCCTCAAAGCCTAGTTTCTCTTCCCTCTGTTTTAATGCAGTGTTCCAAATATATTTTTACAGATGGTATTTTTAGTGATATCCACTCAGAGTGCACCCTAAGTAAAACAGTTAATTTCCATCTCTCCCCACACAAACTTGTCACACTATGCTCTCATGTGCTTTAAAATTCCTTAAGCACACATCACTAACAGTCTTTATATTTTGTGTTGTGGCTTATTATTTATTCTTCTTCTCACCTCTGCACCATAAGAGCGATAGTTCCCTGAGCCCAGATATGTTGTCTATGTATAGCTCATTGCTGTATCCCCTGCACTCAGAATGGCTGGTGATCATTGCTTCCTGGGACCGGGAAGAAATTAGTTGAATGAATAACAGATAAGCAAAGGATGAGCTCCAATACAGGTTTTATCTATGGCTGAAGTTGAACCAAATTTGGGAACTTTTTGCCTTTGCTTTAGTCCTCTCCCTACACATTTTCATGGCTTGTCTTTTTTCATTAAACTATGCTTCTCCCTTAGATCTCCCTTCTCCCAACTCAGGTGATTTATTGAAGTCTCAAGATGTCGCTTGGTGAGGAGGAATGTTTCCCGAAGTGATACCCTTACCAACATGTATTTCATTAACAGAGTATTATCTCCTAGAGTCACTAAGAACTTTCAAAAGAAGGATGATGGTTATAAAAGCCTCTCAATAATTTTGACTGATTAGGTATCTTAATCCAGTTGCCAGTTAATTGTGTTTGTTTATGATTAAGAATATGATTTTCACCTACTCCCCCTCCACAATCTCTCTGTGTTTGTAGAAAGCCAATCTTCCTCCCCACTTTGTAGCGGCAGCAACCTCTTTGAAGATGTTTGCTGAGTGGATGAGACAACAGCTATCACAGGGAGCCAGGAGCTGGGAAGAAGGAATCCCTGCCCAGCCACCTGCAAGCTGACAAGAAAGACCTGCCGCCTCCTGCAAACAATGCTAGAAACTGAGGTCAGTGATCCCCGCCCTCTCTATCCCTGTCTCTACACGGAGTCATGATTTCTAGGGAATTGAAATGCCGATCCAAACCAACTGTCCTTTAAAGGAGGGTTTCTCAAAGTATCTGTAGGGAAGATAAGGTTGGTATTTTGTCTTGTTTTCTTAATCTATCACACATTGATGTTTATTAAAGACAGTTGCTAAAAATTGTAAGAAACATAAGATAGCAAAGACTGACTTACAAAAGGGACCTAATAAAATGCGCGCTCACATTTTTGTCATTAAGGGTGACTATCAAAGGTTCTCCCTGCTCACTTGGGGCTTCAGAATCGTCAGCTGGAAGCCGAGTCCATGCTCCCCACGGCTCCTGCCCCAGATAACCTCCCTCTGTCACCTGCCGATGGATGACATGAATGACCAGGGCTGCGAAACAACGCCCTTTTTATAATCTCAGGTGACTGATTAAAAAAAAAAAAAGGTATCAAGGCTATCCTAAAGGTATTAGATGACAGCGTCACTAATAAGCACCAACTCAGCAACATTTCTTTATCGACAGTATTGAATGTGGACTGCAGGCATTGTTTGCCTTAAGAATCAGTCCCAGTGGACCTCTGTGAGTGGAACTGTGAACACAATCTGAATTTCCTGGAGGGGTTCCCTTTAGGTCAGAAGGAAGTGAGCAGGAGGGAAAGAGATTAAAGTGGTGGGAGAAATAGAACCTTTTAGGTTAGCTTTAACCATCCAAAGACCTCATTGCATATAGCAGATGGGAAATTTTTCTTCTTCTGACATGTGTGTCTGCCCTGGTGGGAGTAGGAAGCCCAGCCTTGCTCCTGAAGAGCTGCTGCTGGATTTGAACCGCCAACCCTATGGGCCGCAGTCCCGCACACAACCATTACGCCACCGGGGCTCAGCCCCCTTTTGACATTTTAAAAGATCGATACTAATCTTTTGCGTTTCAGATGAGAACTATGAAGTGAAGGGAAAAGCATGTATCGGGCTACCAAAAAAACTCGCTGCCAACAGGGGATGCGGGTGCGTGGCAACCCTTCAGCTCTGTGTAGATCTGACCCTCGGGGTTTCTGGGACTGTCGCTCTTTGGGGTGCAGAACGGCTCATCTTTCTCCCCTGGAGCAGCTGGCGGTTTCGAACCGTTGACCATGAGGTTAAGCACCCAGCACATAAACCCTCCCCAACAGGGCTCCTCTGCGTCGTGCTAGCTAGAGTGGATGACATGAAAATGAAGTCGATTGGGGGAATCAGGCACCAGAGTCACAGCAAAAGAATTAGCCCCGGACCACAGCGTTTAGAGCTATGGCCGCAACCATTCATGTCGGCGACTTTGCCTTAGACTGTTTAGGCTTGTTACACAATTTGAGCAGACTCACCTCACCTAGACATTTCTGAGCTCAGTTTCCCATTGCAGCCTCAAACTCATTCTCACTTCCAACTTCATACGCACTTCAAGCTCCCCAGCAGCTACAAATTCCTTTAGATTCCCTTCCTCCTCTTGTTCCCACCATGCCCAGGCAAGAGCTGGGGTCATGGATTTCCACATAGGAAAAATTACAGTATGTACCATTGATTTCTTTGTTTCAGCTCTGCATTATCACCATCCTAATACCTTTACTTAACTATAGTTTAAAATTATTAATTGAGGCACAATTTATTTACCAGGCACACATTTGAACTATTCCTATTATTTTAAAGTGATTAGCCTAGAACTCCTAGAAACATGTAGCTTTATTCCCTCAGTTTTAAAGATTTTTTTTTAATAAATAGCTTCCTTGAATTCAAATCACCTTATTCAGATGATCTTCAAGCAACCATATTGACTCCCTCACATATTCTCAAGTTTTACCTAAGCCCCACCCAAAACTCCACTGCCATCAAGTTGATAGCAACTCAGTGAATCCAGTGATGCAGTTTCCTAGGCTGTGGATCTCTTAAGGGAGCAGATACCCCAGTTTTCTCTGAAGGAAGGCTTGTAGGTTTGAGCCACTGACCTGATGGCATCTTTCCAAAGTTTGCCCACCAGTGCCACTAGGTTTCCTTTGGCCACGCAGTACAACAGCAGCCTTCAACCGTGGTAGAGCAGGAATGTTCAGTTGGGAGGGAATTTTTAATTGTACCGATATCAACTTTGCCACAAGGTGGATTAATATGCAAAAGAAATAAATGCTTTCCATCGTGAATTTATTTTACTAAGTAATGGAATTAATACATTTAAAATAGTATATTGCTTCATTTTAAAAAAACTTGGGGGAGGGCTGAGCCCCGGTAGCGTAATGGTAGTGCGCAGGACTGCAGCCCACTGGGACGGAGGTTCAATTCCAGCAGTGGGGCTGGGCCTCCTACTCCCACCACTGGAGAGCAGTGATGCCCCAAAATAAATAAATTAATTAAAAAAATTAAAAAACTTGGGGGTTTGGTTTGAAAAGAAAAACAAAAAAAAAATTGTTTTTAAGCTTGATACTTGGTATTGCTTTTTTGAAGGACCTGGATATGGAATTTCTTCAAAGTACAAGAATATTTAGATGATATTTTGCAGCTCTGGACTCATGTTGAAACCTCAAGAAATATCTCAGAAAATATTGAGCCAAGTATTCAAAGACACCAAGTCAGATGGAAGACTGGAGGACTCTGGAAAACCTTTGCAAAGAAGTCATCCACAATCACATAAATTCATAAAATGCAAAATCCTTTTCTGAGTAGATTAGAACAGCACGTGATTAGGTTCTATCTAACATCCTTTTTATTTAGGTGAATGAAGACTCAGAAATGGGAAGAGAATGAAGCTATTTTTGTACAAATTGAGTTATCTACCCAAGAGATTGTCTTAAAATTTAATCCTATGTGCCTGGGGTAGGGAGTCACAGCATGGAAATTGGTGGAGTGCTGTTTAGGTTTAAAAAAATGCCTCAACCTATTGTCACTCGCAGCATCATGGATGTAGATGGTGTCAGTATCCTTCTACCCACTGACAGCTGCCTGCTGATTTGACCACTGCTGGGAGTATATTTGTCTTGCCTGCTCCCAAGGGAACTTTTTTCCTAAAACTGGTTGTAGTAGTTTTTCTGTTTGGAAACATTTTGTTAGAAAATAAAACAAGTCACGCCATGCCGAGCTGGAGGCTGCTGGTGTAGGCCAGCTCCCAAGTGCTGAGCCGCGGGGCTGGCGCCCTGGCTGCTGCCCGGGGCCCGGGGCCCAGGGAACAGAACAAACACATGGCTTTTTGTTCGAAGTCTCCATGGCACGAGCAGCACTTGGTGGGATGAGCTTCTTTCTGAAGAAAATCGCCCGTTCATTAAGCAGTTGGTCTCCGAGGAGAACAAAGCCCAACTGGAAAGTAAACTGTGTCCTCTGAAAGACGAGCCCTGGCCTGTACATCTGTGGGAACCAGGTTCTTCTAGAATCAGCCTCGTTGCACTGAAGCTGGGCATGATGCCTCCATGGACCAAAGATGGTAAACAGCACGTGGTCACCTTACTTCAGGTACAAGACTGTCATGTCCTAAAATATACTCCAAAGGAAAACGTTAATGGGAAAATGGCTGCCCTAACTGTAGGAGGAAAAACTGTGTCACGCTTTTATAAAGCTCCATCCATATTGGAATTTTACCAAGAACTTGGATTACCGCCAAAACAGAAAATTAAAATCTTTCGTGTGACAGGTAACGCTGTAATTAAGCCAGGCACTCCTCTGTATGCTGCACATTTTCGTCCTGCACAGTATGTGGACATCACCGCCAAAACTATTGGAAAAGGTTTTCAAAGTGTCATGAAAAGATGGGGGTTTAAAGGGCAGCCTGCCACTCATGGTCAGACGAAAACCCACCGGCGACCTGGCGCCATCTCCACTGGTGATGTTGCCAGAGTCTGGCCTGGAACGAAATTGCCTGGACGGATGGGAAACAGAGATCGGACAGCATATGGCTTGAAAGTGTGGAGAATAAACACAAAGCATAATATAATCTATGTAAATGGCTCTGTGCCTGGACATAAAAACTGCTTAGTAAAGATCAAAGATTCTTCCTTGCTGACATATAAGGACTTCTGTAAAAATCTGCCGTTCCCCACCTACCTTCCTGATGGCGATGAGGAGGAGCTGCCTGAAGACTTGTATGATGAGGACATGTGTCAGCCCAGCGCACCATCTGTGACATATGCCTAGTTCACTTGACCTGGTGAGCCTCCCCTCCCCGCTCCCCTCACCTACTCTGCGGTCTACACTGACCCCGTGCAACAATAGGACCAGGGACTTGGTCCCTTCTTTTTCCTGTGATCACAGCAATACTGTTTTTAACATCTTTGCCAAGGACTTAAAGATGTTGTGCATGGCCCCACCAGATTTTGTTAGGAAAAAAGCCATCTAGTAGATTGTCATTTACTGAAATAAATCAGCTAAGCAGATCAGATAGATAAAATTTTAGGTGGGCATGGCTGTTTGCATATTGGGAAAACTTATTAAATTCACTATTATACATTTTCAAATCAACTTAAGGTCTTTATAAATTTAACTTTGTTTATTAAAAAAAAAAAGAAAAAAAAACAAGTGTCCCAATGTTAACCAATAAATAGGTGTGCGATATGATTTTGCAATCCATTTTGTTGTTGTTGTTACCAAAACAAGTTGTACATCTTTGTCAGAATTATGAACTTTTACTTATTTTTACTTCTCTTATTTCCTTACATTTGGGGAACTTGAGTTGTTCTTCATCTTAGGTCAGAACTAAGGATAATTTCGTTGAGCAAAGTAGACACACAACAAAGATATATACATATACCAGTATGGTCCTTGATTGGTGAATGAATTAAGTAGATTTGGTCACTTTTATTTGTTTCTTTCATTTCCAGGAACATCTATTTTTCTATTTATAAAATGGAGATCAGAGCTGAGCCCCAGTGGCGTAGTGGTTGTGCGCGGGACTGCGGCCCATTGGGACAGAGGTTCAATTCCAGCAGTGGGGCTGGGCCTCCTACTCCCACCAGCGGAGAGCAGTGATGCCCCCCCCCAAAAAAAATCGAGATCATTCCTAATATATACAGAAAAATGTCTAAAACAAAATTTAATATCGAAGAGTCAAATTTCCTCTTTTATTATTCTCCCCAAATAAAGTTGAGTTTAAAGTAGTTTCTCCAATCATACTTACTTCTATGTTATTATATGTACAATCTCTTAATTTATAATTTAAAAAAATTAATTAGTGGGGGAAATTTGTTTTCTAGGTCTTTCTGATTATTGAGATATATTATAAAGCTTATTAATTTCAGAAAATGAAATCTCTTAGTCATCTCAGGTACTTAACGCCACCTTAGTGAATTTGAACGAAACCTAGCTATTCAATAACTTTGAAACTGGGAGAGGTTGTGACCCTGAGCAGAGGAATCAGGTGGCCTCTGGAAAATAGAAAAGGGAAGAAAATGGACATTCTCAGGAACTTGAATTATTAAATATTTCTGTGTTCTGGCTTATAATCACCAATTTAAATCTTGATTCTTCAGCTGCAGGAGAATTTGTTACTTGAGTCAAATCACTATGATTTACTTGGAATTAGGTCTGAATTTGTGAACACTCATTAGTCCCACAAATCTACTCTCTATAGTTTTGCTAAAGAAATTATCCCACAATAGGCTTAAAAATATATCAGATGTTACTAAGTATATCATCTTTAATTCTATTTTAAATAAATGCCATTGCTCTTAATGAAAGGAGGTCTTTTAATTTTAGAATCTAGTCACGTTGACCTACTTTTTACACTGTACTTATTTTATTAAGCTAGATCAAACACAGGTTCTTGGCCTCAACTACATGGGCATGCTAAACTGGCTCCAGGGTTGATTTGTGGAACTCATGATGGACTTCACAAAGTGTTCAAGGTTACTGTTCAATTTGCTTCAGCCAGAATCAATAAATCTCTCACTTGGTTTCTTAGCTGTACACATTGTACTGGTTAATCATGTATATACTGTACCCAGCACACTCGACTTGAAGAGGGAGTTTGCTGATGGGAGCCAATTTTTAACTACTGCACTGTTGAAATTTGAAACAAAAGGAAACTGCTCCTGTGTGTTATTAAGGTGTGCTGTGGACTAAGAGCCATAAATAACCCTGCTGGTCCCTTTCCAGGACCAAACAAGGAGAAGGTGAAGGAAAAGGTGAGGGAGAAAGAGAGAATGTGTGTGTGTGTGTGTGTGTGTGTGTGTGTGTGTGTGTGGTGTCAAGAAATGGTGTTCTGAAAAGGAAAAAATAATTAACCCTACAAATAGAAGTAAATATAATTTCTTACTACAATTATGTGTGATATGAAAAAGAGCATTAAATACATTCTAGAGATTAAAATTTTCAATTTATTGGTGGGTAAGAAGAGCTTTTTCAGAAACATTTTAAATATGACCTCTCCATGGACTTTCTCTCTTGGGAGCTCGCCCCCCCTGCTGACCACATGTCTCTGTCTAGTGGTGGGTGCATGTGGTTGGTAAGTAACCAGGCCTGAGTTTCATTTACAGATGTCCCACTACCTACCTACCTACCCAGCTTGGAGCCAATCATCTAGTTTCTTTCTTCATAAAAAGAGAGGACTACATGGTATGGTTCAACTGTTCTACGTTATGATTCTACAATTCTCCAAAATGCAAAATCCATCTCTCTGGTGAGGTAGAAATTCAGAATATTCCTAAACCATTGTAGTATAAGAATCACCTGGGGGTGTCTGTAAGTTTTTGGCTATTTCCAGGAATTTATATTTTTAACTTGCAGCTGAGGAATTCTCACCCAGAAAGGTTCTGGGGGCCTTCCTTGGTGAAATTAGCCCTAGGGATTCTCTTAAATTTCTAATGCAGAAAGCTATGAAAGCCATTGTTAAAAAAAATAACCTTGCCTAGGGATAGCTGCAACATTCTGAATAAAAGAATGGCTTGTGAATTTAAGAAGTCATCCAGCACACAAGACAATCTGAGGAAATGGGGCAAAAGTCATTGTTAGGTACCATAAAAGGAAACACAACTGATTCTGGGAGAGCCTCATCTTGCTGGAACCCAGTCGGTCCATTCTTGCTGAGGGTGGTCGTCTTCTCCAGGTGCTGATCACATGCCCCCCACATTCATTGGAGGAACTCCCGCCACCCTCCTTTCTAAGGAACCTTCCTGCTGCACTTTCTGATTGATCAGTTCTTTTGGGAAACGAAGATATCTTCAAAACTCTTCTCTACAACCATAATCAAGTGCACTTGATCTTCGGTCTTCCCTATATGTTGTCCAACTTGCACATGTACATGAAGGGACAGAAAATCCCATGGTTTGGTATCAGCCCTCAAAGGGATGCTTTTACTCTTCCATCCTTTAAAGAGTTATTGTGGATCGGATTTTCCCACAGGGACACGTGACTTTGCATGCTTGACTGCTGCTTCCATCCTTAACGACGTTTCTTCATTTAGCATGATGTTGCCTATCCGTCCACGTGCAAGGATTTTCGTTTTCTTTCTGTTGCCTTGTAATCCAGACTGCAGCTCTTGTCGTTGCAGTCTAGTCTTTCCAGTCTAGTCATCAGTAGGGACGTCCAGCCCTCTTCACTTTCAGCAGGGATAGTGTGGGGTCTGTGCATGTTGCAGGATGCTAATAAGCCTGCCTCCAAACCCGGGGTCACAATCTTCTTCATACAGTCCAGCTTCTCACATTATTTGCTTAGCACAGAGATTGAATATGTATGGTGAAAAGACACCACCCCGATGCACCCCTTTACTGATTGTAAACCATTAGTCATCTGCTGATTCTGTTCAAACAACTGCCTCTTGCTTTATAGACAGGTTTTGCATAAACACAGTTAGATGCTCGCTAAGCTTCACAGTTTTTTGAATAGTCAAAAACAAACAAACAAAAACAATTAGTTTCTAGATTCAAGTCATGGCTTGCAGAAACGATTGAATATGAGAGATAAAGGTTGATAAGAAGTACAATTCTCAATTGGAATGGAAATTATTAAGATAATCAACCATGACACACTAATGAATTCTAAGTGTTCATACTTTTATTGCTTTCGAGACCATTTAAGTTTTTTAGCATTTTTATTTCTCTAGTCTCACTCAATCTGACTGCTAGGTTCACTCTTTTACAAAAGGATAGTTTATGTATGTACCATACAATGTACCTTTTTGGAATGTACAAGTCAGAGGTTTTTAGCATATTCACAGATCATCAAATCAACTCTAAGATATTTTGTCTCCCAAAAGAAATCAGTGTCAGTCACTCATTATTTCCCTCCACCCTAAGAAATCACTAATTTATTTTTCTGGACTCCATACACCAAAACCAAACTCAAGTTGATTCTCACTTAGAGCGACCTTCCGGGTCAGGGTAGAACTGCCTTCATGGATTTCCAAAACTGTAATGGTTTAACACCAGTAAAAGCCTAACTTTTCTCCCAAGGAGCAGCTGGTGGCTTTGAACTGCATAACTTGGAATCAGCCCCAATACTCAACCACGAGGGCTCCTTTTTTCTTAACAGATATGCTTGTTTTGAATTAAAAGTAGTGTCCTGTGCCCTCCACACCGTGGGGATTCTGTGTGTGATTACATTGTCGCAGCCACCAGAGAACGTGCAGGCACACTGTCGCCATGGAAGGCCATTCCTCCATGTCCGTCCGTCCATCCGTCTCAGTGAGGGCCTTCCTTCCCTTCAATGTTTTCCCTTCTTTTAAAAAGAAGTCTTATTGACAAAGAATTCATGTGTCCTACGCTTCCATAGTTCAGGCCTATTTAAAAGTAGTGTAACCCTCAGTACAGCTAGTTTTAGAAGTCTCTCCCTTCTTGTCCTCATATGAGTTCTCCAACCTCGCCACCCTCAATAAGAATTCGTCAATCCAATACTGTCTATGTAGGTTTACCTATGCTGGATTTCAGATACTGGAAAACATTTTAGAAAGAAAGAAAGAGAGAGAGAGAGAAAACAGCGGGGGGGGGGGGGAAACAGCAACCCCAAAACAAAGACTGACAACAATAACAAAATAAACCAAGGCCGGGAAAAATCCTCAATCCAGAAAAAAAGGAAATTATTAAAAACTAGAACAAACTTAAAAAAAAAAAAGTATTGCTACAAAATCATAGCAATCTTTATTCAACAAATGTATGGAAACATGAAGCTACCTTCAGTCTCTCTCTAAAGATAGGTAGAAAGATGATAGATAGATAGATAGATAGATAGATAGATAGATAGATAGATAGATAGATAGATAAATGATAGAGACATAGATAGATAGATAGATAGATAGATATACTTCGTAATATGTATTACTATTTCTCTAACCCTTTCCCCACTAAAATTCTACACCTTTTTTTTTTAAATACATCAAAACAGTAGTACTGGCATTCTTCGGTACCTTTTCAATGTTCTTTTAGGTTTGGGAACAGAAAGAAGACTAAAGACCAGGCCTGTAGGGTGGATGGGATAAGGATTCCCAAAGAAATTCTCATAGGACAGCCCTTGCTCCCCTGAAAGATCAAACAGGTGCATTGTTTTAATGGAAAAAAATTTTGAAGTAACTTGCCTATCCTTTTTCTTGCCAATGCAGTCTTCAGGCCTCTTCCTCATAAGCCTTCATGATTGCCTTGTGTTCTTTGATAAAATCTACCCCTGTGTCTCCCCAAAGCACAGCTACCCTGAGCTTCAAGCTAACCTCTCTGCCTTGAACTTAACTTGTTCTGCACAGCTACTGCTTTGATTGGACCTTTATTTTTGAAGGCACCTTAATGAGACTAGGAAAAGTGTATTAGTGACAAAAATCATTAGCAACCATCCACTGACCACATAATTACTCAGATACATTTTGTTTGAAATCTGTATGTGCATGTATGAACTGAAACTCTTTTGCAATACTTTTTTGGCTCACCCGGATAGAAGTGCAATCATATGCACTTGTTTGTGACTGGTGCCTCTTTGCATGTTTTCATCTATGTTGTAGCACTGTATGAGTTCTTCATTTCTTTTTATTTCTGAATAATATTCCATTATATAGCGATTCCACATTTTATTCATTTGTTGTGAGGAACATTTGCATTGCTTCCATTTTTTTTTACTATTATGGATAATGCCGATATAAACAGTCCTATACAAGTTTGGGGGGTAGACAAATCCTTCTCTTCTCTCAGATCCATTCTTGGGCGAAATTGTTTAGAAGCTTTTCGGCACATGGTTAAGCAGTTGGCTGCTAACCAAAAAGGTTGGCGGTTCAAACCCACAGCTTCTTTCTGTGAGAAAAATGACTGGCAACCTGTTTCCATAAAGACTGCAGTCCCCCCAAAATCTGACAGGGCTGTTCTGCTCTCTGACACAGGGTCATGGGAGTTGGAATCACTCAGTGAGCATCCAACCCCAGCATGGGGATTCTGATATACTTTTCCAAAGTGGGTGGGCAACATTTTACATTTTTCTACATTCTTAACTCCAGAAATTTGGGGTTTTTTTTCTCTTTGACATTTTAGCCATATTTTGTGGGCAGGAAATGTTAACTCACTGTTCCCATGCAAAGATTCCCATGCACTGTTCCCATGCAAGATTGTTCCTCGTCAATCTTACTTGTGCCTATTGGCCCAAACTATGGTATATATTCTTTGGAGAAGATTCTGTTCAGATCCTTTCCCTGTGTTTAAAGTGGGCTGTGTTTTTATAATTGAGGTCTAAGAATACTTTATATATTCTTGACACAAATCTCTTATCATATATGTTCTTGCTATTCTACATGCAGTTGGATAATTTATGATTCACGGAACCTCTATAGGACAAAGTATTCTCACAGGGTTTCCTAAGCTAAAGGGAGAACATAGCCAGGCCTTTTCTTCCATGAAGCAACAAGTGGGTTTGAACTGTGGACCTTCTGGCCAGCAGTTGAGGGCCTAGCCATTTTGCCATTAGGGAATCCTTTTATCAGATATATGATTTGGAAACGTTTTCTCTCGGGTTGTCAATGCACTTTCTTGACGTGATCCAATGAAGGAACCCCCAAACATGCAAACCACCGCTCACTGCAATTGAGTCAATCAAAGTGGAGCAGCCTTTGGGGATTCCAAAAGGTTACATCTTTACGGGAGCAGACAGCCTCATCTTTCTCCTTCAGAGTGGCTGATGGGTTTGAACAGCTGACATTATGCCCCAAAGCTCACTACATAGCCCATAATACTACCAGGGTTTCTTCAATGAAGTATAATCATGCTTACTCTATATGCCATCCACTTTTTCTGTTTTTTCTTTGTTTTTGCTTTGGGTGTCCTAGCTAAGAAACTCTTGATCCATCCAAGATCATCAAGATAGATGCTTATGTTTTCTTGTAAGTTGTAGTTCTTATGTTTGTCTTTGATCCATTTTGAGTGATTTTTTAAAATTTATGATATAAGGCAGGAGTTCAGCTTTATCCTTGTGTATGTGCAGATCCAGTTGTCCCAACATCATCTATAGCCTATAGAATGGTAGCACAAATATATTACTGAAGCCATATCACTTCATTTTAAGTTCATAAATGCCTGGGGAAATGTCTGAATGCTGTTTCAATACAAACTGTGCCGTTTTACTGTGCTTTCTATTATATATGATATATTGAGAGACAAATCGAAAGCATAGTGTATATAGCTGGGATGCTCTTATTTATTTTACTCTAGAACCTCTCTGCTTTCTTATTGAAAATATACTATTATTTCATATGCAACTTTCAGGGATATTGTGATACGAAAAAAAAATCAAACCTTTACTTATAAGACATCTATTTATCATTATTGTTATTAGAAACTATTTAAATGTAATAGTCATTCATCACAAAACATGTATAGGAACATGTAATATGGGAATAAAAGACTCATCCAAATCCTTTTGACTTACTGTACTTTAAAAAAAGAAAAGAAAAAAAATCAGTACATACTGACTACCAATAGGTGGCGATAGACATTTAGTCAGGACTTCATTCATCTTTACATTGGTCTATAATACACATAGCTATAAAGCAGCGGCTCTCAACCTGTTAGTCGCCACCCCTTTGAGGGTTGAACGACCCTTTCACAAGGGTCGCCTAAGACCAGCGGAAAACATTTTCGATGGGCGTAGGAACCAAGAGACCTCTCCTCTATCCCTCTCCAGGCCAGTGCGCCATATGCCAATATGCCCATAAGTATCCGGCATGAAGACTGTCACTCATGCTATACCAAGTCTCAAAACAAAATTTCATTTTTTGTAATTAGAAATAAATATTTCACAATATATAATTACATATTGTTTTATGATTAATCACTATGCTTTAATTATGTTCAATTTGTAACAGTGAAATACATCCTGACATGACGATTCATAGCAGTAGCAAAATGACAGTTAAGAAATAGCAACGATAGGGCTGAGCCCTGGTGGCGTAGTGGTTGTGCGCGGGACTGCGGCCCACTGGGACGGAGGTTCAATTCCCGCTCACAGGAGCAAAGGCTGGGCCTCCTACTCCCACCACCTGCGGGCAGTGATGCCTAAAAAAAAATAAAATAAAATAAAATAAACTAGGATAACCAAGAAATAGCAACGAAATGAATTTTTATGGTTGGGTGTCACCACAACATGAGGAACTGTGTTAAAGGGTCGCGGCATGAGGAAGACTGAGAACCACTGCGATAAAACCTCGACGGGGAAAGAGAGAAAACAAAATGAATGGAGGAAACGTTCTTGCTCCAATAGCAATGATGTCACATCCAAATAGTCAATAAGTGAAGGCAGCTTTCATTTAGATAGATTGAAATAGAGAAATGTTTATTCATTTGCATTATCCCAATACTTAATAAGATAAAGTATTTCCGCTGGCTGCTGAGGTCCAGGGGAAGAAAGAAGTGACTTTGCAGCTTCATAAAGAGTTATGGTCTCAGAAATGCGCAGGGGCAGCTCGAGAAGGTTTCTGTGGCAGTGACATTGGGCAGTGAGTTTGGCTTTTCTCTTTTTCAGGCCAAGGAGCTAATACAATCCCTGTGAACAGACCAAGGAGCAGCCTGGGGAACTAGAGCGTCTCACTGTTATTTCTCTAAGTCAGGAGAACAATGTAACTATAATAGAGAATGATGGGGCTGAGCCCCGGTGGAGTAAGTGGTTGAGTGCGGGACTGCGGCCCGCGAGCTTGGTGGTTCTAATCCAGCGGCGGATCACAGGAGCAGCACTGGGTAGCGCCCACGACCACCAGAGGCAGTGATGCTCCCCCCCCAAAAAATAGAGAATGATGGACATCGGATGCTAGATCATTACAGAATAACCAATGATTGAACAATAGTGGGACAGAATGCATACACATCATTTGTATAGATTTCCTATCTTCTTATAGCATTTATCAATCTGGATCATGGAGAGATTTGAACACACATACATACATTTATATCCAATCCAAGTGGTTGCTGTTACATGAATTGTGAAAGCCTGAAGTAATGTAAATCGATTTTTTTTTACATTGAAACACTATATATCAGAGCAGAATTTTTCACATTAAAACCCTACACATACGAATAGCATGTTACTGTGCTCTAGGAAACAGAAGTGAAATAAAGACGATCAAGCCATCAAACACAGGACTCTTCCCTCTAGAGTCTCCCTGGTTAGGGCAAATGGTTGATTTTCTCAACTGCTAACAAAAGGTTAAAGACTGCGTCCACTCGCTCCATGGGGAAAGACATGGGGAAAGGCTTACTTCTGAAAAGGTAGCCATGGAAAGCCTGTGGGACACAGGGCTACTCTGCCCCGTCTGCTTATGGATAGGCTTGAACTCATATTGGAATTGTCTCAGCACTCGGAGCCAACTACAGGACTTACAGATCTCCTGAGACCTCCTCATATCAGCCCTTGTTCAACCCAGCTTTACAAACTAGGACAAGCGTACACTTCTCCGGGCTGCTCTGAAACACAGCATACTATCTGCATCAGTTTTCAATATTTTTGGTGAAAATCAAAAGCTTCTACTTTTCCCTCCTCCCATTTTCCCTAAAATGCATCTTACTACCCTGCAAGTCATTATCCTTTCCTACTTTGTGATTGTATCAGACCTTGAATTGTACAATATAAAATACCCACTGTGTTTACTTTTAGTATGTGAAGAATCGATGCATTTGAATTACAGTGTTGGTGAAGAAGGGTGGAAGGACTGTGGGCTATCAGAAAACCAAACAAATCTGTCTTGGGAGAACAGCCAAATGCTCCTTCGAACTGAGCAAAGGAGACTTTCTCATACTTTGGACATGTCATCAGGAGAGCCGAGTCTTCGGGAAAGGCCACCACGCTTGGTAAAGTAGCAAGTGAGTGAAAAAGAAGAAGACTCTCTGTGCTATGGATTGATATAGTAGCTGCAACAGTGGTCTCCACCATAGCAATTATGGGGAGAGCACAGGAACAGTGTATCATTTCGCTAGGGATAGGGTGCTGGTATGTGTCAGAATCGACTTCACAGCACACATCAATGACAACGCAGATTTCTGGGCTGAGATCTTTATTAGGCGGGATTGTTAAGTCTTTCTTTCACAGAGCTATTATGTGAGTGTGATTTGCCAACCTTCCCATTGGTGGCCGAGTGCTTGATTGCTGTGCAATCAAAGGTCTCCTTTGAAAATGAAGGAGATAAAGACCTACTGCAAATGCTGGTCAAGACTGAATAGAAATATATGTATCCAGAACAGTACCTAGAAAAATAGCTACATTTACTGAGCACGGATATTATTTCTATTTGATATAAAATCCTGCAATTGAATGAGAACTGGCATAAGGACAAAAAAAAAAGTCCCTTTGCCTACAGATTGGGTCCCCACTCTGCACTCCCCCTCATTTACACCTGCAGGTGAAGGGACATCCCCCTTACAGAAGGGTCATGGGGAGGAGACAAGCCAGTCAGGGTACAGTGTGGCAACGATGAAATATGCAACTTCCTCTAGTTCTTAGATGCTTCCTCTGTCCCACTATCATGATCTGAATTCTACCTTACGAATCTGGTTAAATCAAAGGATGTACACTGATATAGATAGGAACTGGAAGCATGGAAAATCCAGGACAGATGATCCCTTTAGAAGCAGTGGTGAGAGGGGTGATACCAGGAGAATGGAAGGAAGGTGGAGTGAAAAGGGGGAACCAATTAAAAGGATCTACATATAACCTCCCCCCTGAGGTGCGGACAATGGGAAAGTGGGCAAGGGGAGACATCAGACAGTGTACAATATGACAAAATAATAATAAGTTTTAAATTATCAAGGGTCCATGAGGGAGCGGGGAGGGAGTGGGATAGGGAGAGCTAATACCAAGGGCTTAATTAGAAAGAAAATGTTTTGAGAAGGATGATGGCAACAAATGTACCAATGTGCTTTGCATACAATGCATGTATGTACAGATTGTGATGAAGGCTATATGAACCCCCAATAAAACGATTTTTTAAAATGACCAGAAAAGTGAAGCAAAATAAAAATTGGGTCCATGTCAAACTCAAACCAAACTCACTGTCACTGCACTGATTTCAACTCAATGCAAAAGTACTCATAATAGTCAAACAGTGGGAAGAACTCATGTCCATCAATAGAAAAATGTATCAAAAGAATGAGGCATTCATATTCAAAGAGAAATTAAATTGTGATATATTATATGATATGGATGAACCTGAAAAAGATTAAATTGGATGAATCAAGTCAGAAACAAAAAGTCAAATAGGTTTGTACCATTTACATTTCTTTAAATGTAAAATGAGAAAATGCTTACAGACAAAATTTTATCCATGATTTCCAGAGATTGGGGGAGAAGGAAAATAGAGCTATTTCTGGAGGGACTGTTTCTGTTTGCAGTGATGAAAAACTTTTGGAAATGGATAGTGGCAATGTTTGTACAACATGTGGATATAATTAATGTACTCTTAGTGGTTTAAATGGAAATTTTTGCTTTGTCTATTTTTATCACATATTATGTAATATATAGAGTTTTATGCATTTTTATCACAATTTAAGAAGAAGCATTCAAATGGAGAATGGCCAGATAGGTAGTTCAACCATCTCATAATCTTCAAAACAGGCCTTCAAGTACATAAGAGCACCATGAATTTGAGAGACAAATCAACTCAAAGTACATATTAAATGGTATGGTAAACAATGATGATGAGTCAGTCCCAGTTTTTCTAGTAGTCGTTTGAGCTGCCCAGGGGTCAGACTCATGGACTGTGTATGATGGACTTACACTAGCCCTACTGCTGGTCACTCAACATGATTTTGAGAAAGCTGTGCCTCCGTGTATCCTGTCAGACATTGAAGATGGGTTTATGCCTAGAGATAAGTCCTCAATGGCAAGCATCATGCTATGAACTTTTTAAAGATTTCAAATACCTGCTTTCTCGAGCAATTAAATCTGACTAATTTTAACAAAAGAGGAAATTCTGGAGGATTGTGGGATTAGCTAACAAACAAACAACGTGGACAGGCTGAACAATCAGGAAAGTAGTCTTAAAGATGCTATTGGGGGCTGAGCCCTGGTGGCATAGGTGGTTAAGTGCAGGACTGTGGCCCATGGGCTTGGCTGTTCAAATTTAGCAGTGGCTCTCAGGAGCAGAGCTGGGTAGCGCCCATGACCACCAGAGGCAGTGATGCCCCTCCCCCCCAAAACAAACAAACAAACAAAAAAGATGCTATTGGAAGCAGAAACTGAGGTGAAAGAAATGGTTCCCATTGCGTATTAATTCCCTGAAGGTTGGGGTCTGGGAGGGCCCTGTTGGCAAAGCTCAATCTATTTTCAGCACTGGCACCCAGGAGGAGGCCAACTCTCTGGCTCTAGAGAGTGCTCATTCTCTAACCATAAGCTCTTCATGGAGGGGATGCATACTAAGAACTAATACATTTCCTGTGCTCTGAATTCTCAATAAAAGTGTCTCATGTCTTATAAACTCATGGGGAAAGCAGTCAGTGGAAGAGAAATTAATATCATTTTTGCAGTAATAATAATAATAAGTTCGCTCATGGAGTTCATTCAACTCAGAGTGGCCCTACAGGTCAGAGGGGAGCTGCTCCCCTGGGCTGCTGAGATTATCACCTTTACGAGTAGATGAAGATGAGCAGAAGGTCTCATCTTTATCGCTTAGCACAGTGCTTGCTTTCAAACTGCAGACCTTAAGGCTAGTAGCCCAACGTGTAACCACTAGGGCAGCAGGGTTCCTTCCATTTATGCAATATAATATCTCAACGTCTAATTTCAAATCTTTCTTCTGACACTTGCATGGTGTGAATTGATTACTCTAAGTGCTCAACTTTAAAGCACATAGCAATAGTGCTTTTCTTCAGAGCTTCTAAGAGTTGGTATCTGATAACCACTTGATTCAATAGTACTGACATTTTCTTTTTAAATATGGAATGCTACATGAATTTGCATGTCATTCTTGCTTGGTTCATGCTAATCTTCTCTGTATACTTCCAATTTTACTATATATGCTGCTAAAGTGAGAACAATTTTTCTTTTTTATAAATCATTTTATTGGGGGCTCATACAACTCTTATCACCATTCATTGTGTCAAGCACATTTGTACATTTATTGCCATCAAGATTCTCAAAAACATTTGCTTTCTAATTGAGCACTTGGTATCAGCTCATTTTCCCCTCCCTCTCCCACCCTTCCTCCTTCAAGAGCCCTTGATAATTTATAAATTATTATTATTTTACCATGTCTTACACTTTTTGACATCTACCTCCATCCACTTTTCTGTTATCTGCCTTCCAGGGAAAGGGTTACATGTAGGTCATTGTGATCAGTCGCTCCATTCTGTCTCTTGCTCTCTGTTGATCGGACCAGTGTGCAGATACCTTAGCTAGTTCTCTGCCTCAACTTGTGTAACACCCAAGCTTGGACTGTGTCCCTACATCACACCCAACCTTGGACTGTGTCCCTATCACTTGAGCTGGGTAGAAAGGGGAAATGCTGCTTCCTATCGCTGAGCAAAGGGAAGACAACATGGAAAGTCTAGACCATGGCTGACTCCTGAATTTCAAGTGGGAAACTGCTAGAAATATGAGGGAACTTCAGAAAGTTCATGGAAACATGGAACTAACAGACAAAGAGGGTTTTCACAAAATTTGAGGCCCCTTCTTTAACCCAGCAGAAATTTTTTTTAAAAACCACAGTACCCCAATTTTCACCCTACAAGCATGTGGAATCTACTTTCTTTAAAATAAGGAGTGAGATTTACTCTAACTTACTCTGCAGACAGTATCAGTAGCCCCTGCATGATAAACAATCAGCTCTGCCTGACCTTTTCTGAACAATCATTGTGAACCAGAGGAATGTTTAAGTATTCAAGGTGTGTAAACCATCAGACTTGGGCATGGAGGGAGCGGGAGATAGGGCAGGGAAAAGATGTCAAGACTCAAGGGTGCATTTAACGCTACTTGTAAGTGGTGATGATGGGGGTTGCTCTTGGGGATCTAGAAGGCTGTCATCAGAGGGATTTCCCTTGAAACGGGGATAAGGAAATCTCAGAGCCAAAGTGATGTGGGCGGTGACAGAAAGAGTCAGACCAGGTGAGAAATGGCCCATATAAGGGCAGCACCATACATGGATATCACTCATTGGCAGAAATAAATGAGAAGTCTGAAAGGATAACCTATAAGCATTTCATCACAGATAATCTCAATAATTCAAGGATATTTCCTTTTCTTCAGATTATTCTGTAAATATATTCCCTTTTACACCCAGGTAAAAGGGTTTGATCTGTCTATAAATTAAGCATATTAATGTCTGCATATTTGATTCTCCCATAATAATGTGTGACCTACCTTTAGTTATTTGACTCAAATGTCTCCATTGAAGGAACTCATTTTCTCTTCCTTCTCTAGGAATTCTGATCATGCATTCATGATGATCATTCTTCATTTCATGTCCCTTGAAATTAGGCACTTAGATACATTGTAATTTTAATAATAAGATTTTCTTTCATCTTTAATTAAGGGTAGCATATGATAATTGTGAAATTTTAATCATGCAAACCTGGATATATTTGAAAAGAAAACCAAGTTGAATGCAATTGTACAATTTAATAATAAAATTCCTGATGGAAAAGAATTTAGTTTGTTGAGTGTGTTAGACATGGATCTTTAAAGAAATAAAACCAAGTGATTTATGATTATAGATAAATAGATAGATAATACATAAGAAATAGCTAATTAGTCCACAGAGCAGTACAAATGGCTCAGTTCAACTCACTACTGTGAGAATTAATACACTGCAGTCCTTCAACTCACGAGGACTTCTGGATGCCAGTCAAGGAAGCAAACAGCTGAGTCTTCTGTGGGGCAATACAGGTAATCCAGGCATAGGCATCAAACAGAAGGGCAGGCCACCAACAGTCACCCAGATGACAGAATCCAACAGTCCCCAGCTCAAGTGATATAGGGACACAGTCCAAGGTTGAGTGTCCCACAAGTTGAGGCAGAGGACTAGTGAAGGTATCTGCACACTGATCCGATCATCAGAGAGCAAGAGAGAATGGTGAGGCTCACTGAGCCATTTACCTCTTTGTCCTTCAATTAAACTGCAATGATAAGCCCCACATGTGTTTATTGGCCGGGTTAGCAGAATAATCCTATGTATCACACTGAGTTAGCAAAGTGTCATGGGACAAACACTCAAACCTCCAAATAAGTCTGGTGAACAGAAATATTTTACAATATTTTCTTGAAAAAAATTAGCTCTTACTACCATTTAGTCAATTCTGATTCATGGCTACCCTATATGATACCTAATATTCATGGAGTGAAAGACTTAATTTCTTAAAATGGTAACGCCCACAAATTTGACCTGCATATTTATGCTAGCTAATTTCATTTGTCAACTTGGATAGACTATGGTGGCCATTTGTTTGGTTTTGCTACTCTCATAAAGCAATTACATGTGATTAAATCAGCTAATGTTCTTAGGTGCCATCAAGTCAGTTCCCACCCAGAGGGACCCTGTACAAAACAGAAGGAAATACTACCTGCTCATCTGCTGTCCTCACAATTATTCCTATACGCAATCCCATTGCTGTAGTCACCGTGTTAATCCATTTTGCCCACAGTCTCTTCTTTTTAGCTGCTCCTTCACTTTTCCAAGCATGAGATCCTTCTTCTAAGATTGGACTCTCCTGACAACAAGTCTAAAGTAGGTAAGACCAAGCCTTGCCCTCCTCCCCTTTAAGGAGCACTCTAACCATAATTCTTCAGACTCCCTACTATACTAGAAGTGGACCTCAGTTAATTGAAGGTCTTGAGCAAAAAGAGAATGTTCTGTCTTTGGATTATAAGCAGACATTCTGCCAGAACAAGTCCTCCCTCTTGACGTTTTAGGCACCTATGGGATTTGCAGCTCCCATAACTGGGAGAGTCGATTCATTGAAGAAAATCCGTTCTCTCTCTCTCCCTCTCTCTCTCCCTCTCTCTCTCTTAAACCTGGAGTCCTTATACTGCAAAGCACCTATACCTAGGGGAAGATAGATGCCATGACATATGTGGATTTTTAAAGAACACCTGGCCCAGAGATGTTGAAAGGAGACAAGAACCTTCCCCCAGAGTCAAAAGATAGACCCTTCCCTGATATCTGACTCCCTGAGCTCAGACTTCTAGATGGAGAACACTAACGAAGCAACCCAAGACAGGACTTTAACTCCAGAATTTCATCGTAATTGTTCTTGCTTTCAATCTCTAAGAAAGTGTGGGTCTATGACTTACTGCATCTTACTCAAAGAACTAAGCAACAAAAACAACCTTTACCTGCAGGTTGAAATCTGTCCCGAATACTGAAAGAGAAATGCTATTGGCCTGCTAAGGAAACTCAGGACTTGAGGTACTGTGATTTGGGGTAGATAGGAAATGACTGTTCTGGATCTGCATTGGTAATTAGACCATCATTGAGGAAATGTGAGAACGTAATCAGCTCTGTAGGAATGTTTTTTAATCTCTATTTTTAAATATAGTTCAGTTGGATTAGATCAGAGTTTGGTGTGTATGCTCTGCCCCCCACCCCCCAAAATGCGATGTTTTATTTAAAAAACATGAAACCTTTCAAAGCTTTATGATTTCACAACAATAATTTAGTTTTCTAATTTATTCTGCAATTCACATATCCCTTTCTAAGCTGTCTCCAATGTTAAGACGAACATAACAGATCTCTGCAGGATTGGAACTTCAGAAAAGAGCACCCCCATCACGGCCTTATATGATGATGAAATCTAAGTCTCTATAATAATCAGAAAGGTGCCAGAGTGTTGATTTAAAAAGCCAACTGATAGATGGCTTACACTGACTTTTAAGTTTGGAAGAGTGAAAGACAAGGGAGCACAGTGTGCCCGTCTTTGGCAAGATCTAGTCAACGGCCTTCTTGCTGGATTCTATGTACACGTCTTTGTTCATATACGTATGCACACACAGTTCATGTGGCTTTTTGAAAAACCACATTTCACGTGGCGCTTTGAAAAACACATACTTAAGTTTTGTTTTTGCTTCAAATGAGTAATATTCATTGATCAAATGTCCAAAAAACCTACAACATTATCATGGGAAATGGAGATAAAGGGAAGACCTTTGGGTAATTTTCAGTTTTATTTGTGTTCTGGAGGTTTTTGAAGTTGTTTGAAAGTTTGAAACCTTCTTCTTAGGTTCTTAGGTTCTGCACATTAATGAAAGTGCAGAATATTGATTGGAATGGGAATGTGATACTTCTGACAGCTAACTTTTTAGAGAGCAGCAGTGTTTTACTCTTGGGAGAACTGGCATGATACAAATAAGCTATCTTGTGTACTCTCCTGAGAATATCATGTATTCTATTCCTGTATGGCTACCCCAGGGTCATGAGGAAAAATGTAACTCGGTGTCCCCCAAGTAAACCTAATGTTGGTCTTAAATGTAGACAGATAGTCTAACAGACCCCCTTTGGGAGAAAAACTACTGACAAGACCATATGTTTTGGCAAATGAGTAAGGAGACGGGCAAGACGGACTTGTGGCAGTTACATAATTTACTGTCAGCTTGAGGAAGTGGTGAAGTCTAACCTGTCAATCAGGTTGTGCTCGATGATCTGATTTGAAGGCTCAGTGGAGATAAACGGCTCACTGGAGGCCAGACACATGTTCTCTTCTACTCCTTCAGCTGACAAGTCACAGGGAGCTACGCTGATAGAGATAGGGCCCTGAAGCTGCCAGTGTGGAGACCCACACCAGCACTGAGATGCTTATACCACCACTGGATTCACCAGACTTTTCACTCACTGGCCTATGATTTTCCTGCATTTGGGCATCATTGCATGTATTGTGTGCATCTGAAGAGGAATTTATAGCCTGGTATCAGACGTATGAGCTAATATCAGGCTTATGGACTTGATCTGGACTGGGCTGGGACATTTTTTATAACCTGTATCTGAAAGATTCCTGAATACCAACCAGAGCCAGCATCAATCATCTGAAATCAGATTGGGTCATGATTCTGAAAATACTTCCTGGACCGTGATGCTTTAGGAACCACCAGAGGTGCCATCTGTTCACGCTTGTCACAGGAACAGAGGTTCCATGGTGCTATCAAGAGAGCTTCCACATCTTAGGCCTGGCCTCATCCAGATTTTTATTCAGACCAGTTGAACAACTTTCGGTGAATCTGATCGTTTGTTTCCCAATGTATCAAATAAAGATCAGGTCTGAAAAAAGTCTTCGCTTTCTCCCAGGCTGGACCATTTTATAATTCTGTGGTGAGAGACCCAAGAGATGTGGAACACATATTAAAGATAACAGGAGGAATGTTAAGATGGAAGGAATAATGTAAACCAGAATTCTAAATGGAGCAGAAAAGTTATTTTTCTACTTCGATTTCCAGTCCACAGATCCCTCTTCCTTCTCAGGGGGTAGAATGGAGAGAACCTTATTTGAGTTGACAGAATTTGCGAAACTGTGTTTCCTAATGTTCTATCAGTTTGGTATTTGAAGAGGGCTGAAAAACCAGATGGAGAGCTGCAACTCTGACAGAAGGATCTATGAATGAGGTCTATTCTCCCATAGGTCATAAAAAAAGGTGGGAGAGTATTTATGAAGGAAGGCTCCTGTCTTTGCGAAGCAAGTCACCTGCTGACTTAAAAAGAATTAGAATTGCCATTGTCTTTCCATCAAGCAATGAATGTGATCGGTCGGAAAATATTATTGAAGCTATTTCATGGAATGATTGCAGCGTTGCCTTTTTTTACCTCACAAAATGTCCAATCTATTTTTAAAAATAGATGTACCTCCTGTCCTCCTGTGTCAGCAGTTTGGAGTCCCCGGCTGCCGGGTCAGCAGTCTGAGCTCATGGGCGTCTCAGCTGGAGAAAGGTGAGACTCTCTTCTTGCGTGCAGAGTTAGAGCTTCGGAAATCCACAGAGGGGGTTCCTTTCAACTCAATGACCGTGAGTATCCTAGTGGGGCAGAGGGTTCCCAGGCTGCTTGCCCAAAAAGACCGTTCAGAGACAATGGGCATGGCTGTGTGAGCCAGGACCCATGCTCATGCAGAGACCGTCTAGAGTCTAGACACTTGTGTGCCCTGGGACACTGAAAAGAATTGTGAAGCTTCATCCTGCCTGGGATTTCCTCTAATTCCTGTGTTTCCTTTGACCTATTGCCCCTCATTGGCAGCAAATTGATTATTTACTGCTGTTTGTCTTCAGCCTTTCCCACAATCCTTCTTCTTCCTTCTTCTGTTGTTCTGCCACCTTTTCTCTCCTTTCCAAGTTCTTTACCTGGTTTTCCTTTTCTTCCCCATAGATTTTTTTACCCCAACATCTCTTTTTGCTTAGAGCCCTCCCCCTTGCCAGTCTATGAGAGGAATCTGAATAGAACCACAACCAGCAGCCTGAGGACTCTGCGAAGGAACGTCCTTCCATCTGCATCCCCCGACTTACTCATGAAGTGTCACGTTCCTGTATAATCAAGCCATCTGAGAGGCACAGCTTGGTGTTAGAGGAGTGAGAAAGTATTAGCACTGGGGTTCTAGTTCATGCATTCGTGGATTTATCGCAAACAAAATGTTTTTCAACAGATTTCTGCCATCGGTGGATGGCTATAGTCAAGTTCCCTCAGGAATGTATTTGTCTTAGAATACACTTTGCAAAAAAGAGTTCATCGAACAGTGGCTTCTGAGAGATACTGTTAGGCCAGGTAAATTCAAGACAGAAAGGTCAGCTCAGAAAGTTATGGTGGTTATTGTTTTTAGTGGGGTTTTTTTTTTGGGGGGGGGGGACTCCAAAGTGGTCATCCTGATACATTTTCTCAAAGACATACAGGATGATCACGGGGGCTTATTAGGAAGAGACTTTAAAAAAATGAAAAACTACATTGATCAGAAAAAAGGACCAGGAGAATTGCACTGAGGAATTATTTTCCCTATCCAACAATGTACCAGTTCATTCTTAAAGGGAAATGAACGTTGTCCTGTGTGCAATCTTATCCCTGACCTTGTCCCTTCAGACTTCATTCTGTTTCAAAGCTTGAGGAACATTCAAAAGGAATACAATGGGAATAGAAAATGCCCACACCGCTGTTTTGATGTGTTAAAGTTAAAAAGCCCAGAATTGTCTAGGGCAGTGGTTCTCAACCTGTGGGTCGCAATCCCTTTGGAGGTCGAATGACCCTTTCATGGCGATGGCCCCATTCATAGCAGTAGCAACATAGCAGTTATGAAGTAGCAACGGAAATCATTTTATGGTTGGGGAGTCAACACAAAATGAAGAACTGTATTAAAGAGTTGTGGCATTGGGAAGGTGGAGAAGCACTGTTGTAGGAGAAGGGTGAGAGGGATGGAAAACGTACTTTCCAAAGTATGTACATCTAGATGGAGCTATAATTTTTTTAGAAAGTTTCACAATATGATATTTTTATTTAATAAATATTTCTCTGCTTCTGTTGCAATACTTTTTTTACTTACCCTCCTACTATGATAAATGAATTTTTCTGGTACTAGTGCAGAAAGAAAGAGGCACTATCCTGACATCAGTCTGCCATGTGCGCACTTATCAGTGGGCTTGGACAGTGAGAGGTACAGAACAGATACAGTCCAGACTTGCTATCTGTGTAAGTCAATATGAAAACAATACAGTGATATGTGATGGAGGCTGATTTCAAATCGATTTGGGAGCTTGATGATAGGGCAAGCAAATGTTCCTAGGTGGGGTGGGGAGTGATGCCAAGATATCACAAAGGAGATGACCTTTAAGGAGAAAAGAAGAGGACCCCCCCCCCAGGATGTGTTTCAAGCAAAGAAGTGTGGGCCCTCTACCCAGTAGATTCACAAAGTGCTAAGGCACAAATACCATGACAGGGAAAACTTCAGGAAGAACTAGAGTATAAATTGAGATTGTTGAGACCCAGCTAGAAAGCTCAATACAGATGAAAACCCAAACTGCTATGAGTTAATGCCAACTCATGGTGCCCCTAAAGAAAAGGTTAGAATTGCCCAGATGGGTTTCTAACACTGTAACGCCTTCACAAGGGTAATAAGTCTCATCTTTTTCCCACGGAGCTACTCCTGGTTTTCAATTACCTGCCTTGTGCATAGCAAGAGTGTAACTACTCTGGCACCAGGGCTCTTCATAAAACGAAATAAGCAAACAACAAAAAGACTCACTCTCATCACATCCATGCTGACAGGGACCCTGTAGCAGGCTGACGCTGTTCCTGTGAGTTTCAGAGACATCACTCTACAGGAATAGAGAATTTAGTCTTTCCTCCAGGGGAGTGGCTGATGGTTTAGAACTGCTAACCTTGTGGCTAAGTAGCCTGATGCATAACCACTACATCACCAGGACTCCTCCAGGGACCTCAATAGAACTCAGGAGTGGACTTCCTGTCCCTTGAGTAGTGTGGACAGCTATGATACTTAGGTGCTAAGAGAAAGGTTTGGATTTGAGACTTCTAGAGGCGACTCAGAAGAAAGGTCTGATTTGAATCTATTACCTAGAGGAGCTCAGATGAAAGGTCCTGAGATCTTCTGCCCCCCCTACCCCACCCTGCCAAAAAAACAAAACAAAACAAAAAAAAACAGCTATTAAAAACCCTTTAGAATAGAGTGCTATTTTGATGACTATGGAGTGGCCAGGAGTCAGAGTCAAATTGACAGTATTTTTTTGGCTTTTTTTCCTTGTTGTTCCCTTGTTAGGTTACGGTTAGGTACTGCTGTTCAGTTAGTTCTGACTCATAGCAACTGCCCACTATCAAGAAAGAAACACTGCCTGGTCCTGTGCCATTCCCATCACTCCTTTTGTATTTGAGTCCATCGATGAAGCTCCTGTGTCAATCCGCATTTTGATGCTCGGCTACTTTGTTTGAGGAGCCCTGCTGGCCTAGTTATGAGTGGGGCTGCTAATGACAGAGTCAGTGGTTCAAACCCACAGCCCACTCTGTCGGAGAGAGACAAGGTTTTCTTCTCCTGTAAAGAGTTACACCCACCCAGAAATGACACAATGGCAGTGAGTTGCCTGGTTAGGATGTTTAAATGAATCCTGTGAATGAGGAAGATTAATGGAAAAATTGAAATTCCTTTACTAACAAATTTTTAGGACCCCAATGGCTATTTACCAAAATAGGATGTAGAACATTGTTTCTGTAAACTACATTAAACCAATTGACATTGGTGTTCCCTAAGTCTATGGTCCTGATCACCAGGGAATTTTCTGAGTGAAAGAAATGCTGAAAAGAGTCCCCAATAAAATGATTTTTGTAATTAATAAGAAAAAAGGAAAGGGTTTAAAAAGCAAAGATACCACGTTAAAGACTAGGGTTTGCCTGACCCAAGCCATGGTATGATCAATGCTCTCACACATATGTGGAAGCAGGACAATGAATAAAGGAGACTGGAGAGAGAGAAAGAAAAGAAATGCTGAACAGAACTGAAGTGATGTTTGAATAACTTTCAAAAAGTCATTTACAATTTTTTAAAAGTCATTGAATTATACAGATAAAAAGAAATGGAGTTTATGGTGACAGTTCAGTAAAGCTTTTTTCCAAAGATCAAGAAATGGATCATAGAATCTTACCTTGCCACTTTTATTTCACAATGTAAAATAGAAAATTGTTCATTCACATTCACAAATTTTAGAGCAAAGCAATTTACTAAAATCATTCAATAGGCATTTAAAATTTGGTCAACATATTTACTGCAGCTATATCTCAAGTATTCATGTTTATCCTTAAAATAAAGCAGTTGATTGTGAAATTACTGCAACTTGACAATCATTTGAATTCCATATAATTCACCCACTTACAATATACAATAAAATAAATCGCTTTTTGTAGTCACAGAGTTAATTAACCAATACTGGAATTCATTTCACTTATGTAGTTTTTATTTACAGATAATTCACATACTATATAATTCAATATTTTCAGTAAATGAAAGAGTTATGCAATCATCAACATCATCAATTTTCGATCATTTTCTCCATTCTTGTATCCATTATCATTAGCTTTCAATTTTCCCCCAGCCTCCAATGTCATAACCCAAATGGGGTATTCATTTACTTACTGTCTCTATAGATTTACCTAACCTGAATTTCATATAAAGAAAATTATATTTTCAAAGCACAACAAAACAAAACACAGAGAAACCTCAATCCAAAAGGAAATTGAAAATAATATGAGAAACCTCAATCCAAAAGGAAGTTGAAAATAATAAGCACTAGAACAAGCTATACTTGAGTCAAAAAAAAAGCAATGGACAAGATTTTGAACCTAACAATATCTGCAGTATTGTACTTTACAGTGCACTCTAAGAGCAAGACTATGCAATCCTTGGCTGATGGCCTGAGGGAGATCAACAAAGACAAAATTACTGCCCTCAAGTCCATGCTGACTTACAGTGTCCCTGTAGGACAGGCTAGAACTCTGCCCTTTGCATTTCTGAAACTAGAACTCTTTTTAGGAGTAGAGTGTCTTTCTCATGAGGGGCAGCTGGTGGTTTTGAACTGCTGACCTTGTGGTAAGTGGCCCAACTCGCAACCATCCAGTGTCAACACAATCCATCTGGGAACTCTGTGAATGGATTTTGGGCTTTCACTGCCATCCATAACCTTCATTACAATACATTGTAGAATATTTTAATTAACACCTCCAAAACTCTACCCCGAAACCTTCATGAGCCAGGAATCTACTTTATGTGCTTGTAGAGCTACCTATTCTAGATGGTTTATACAAATGGGATCTATAATGTTAATTTTTCAAGATTTGTTTATATCCTCTCATAGGTAAGAGGTTTCTTTCTTTTTTTATGACCAAATATATTTCACTGTATGCAGATACCCAATTTTGTGTATCTAGTCCTCAATTGAGTTGTTTTCATTCTTTGACTATTATAATGCTGCAATGATCATTCATGTACAAATGTGGTATTGTCATATGCTTTCATTTGTCTGAGGTATACACCCAGGAGTTTAATTGCTAGGTCATATGATTAAAAATCTATGATTTCCATACTACTAGGGTTTTTCCAAAATGCCTGCACTATTTTATACTCCAACCAGCAAAATCCAAATAGCCAAACTCAGTGTCTTCAAGTTGCCTAAAAAGCATAGCAACCCTAGTGACAAAGGTCAACCCCTACTGACTACTTCTGCGCGTTTCCAATGCTGTAAATCTTGGCAGGAACAGAAACCCTCTTCTTTCTCCCTGAGCTTTGCTGGTGGGTTTGAATCACTGACCTTGTGCCTAATCGCCCAAAGCATAAGCCACTCCACCACCAGAGCTCCTCCCCCAACCAGCAATGCATGAGGAATACAATTTCTCTGTTCTCGCCAACATTTACTATCATCTCTCTTTTATTAGTGTTATTGTTATTTCCATTCACACTAAGTGTGAACTGCTTTCTCATTGTCATTGT
This sequence comes from Nesogale talazaci, assembly GCA_004026705.1. Taxonomy (NCBI): domain Eukaryota; kingdom Metazoa; phylum Chordata; class Mammalia; order Afrosoricida; family Tenrecidae; genus Nesogale; species Nesogale talazaci. The sequence goes on along the minus strand of PVJH01006496.1, from coordinate 39,325 downwards.
GATTTGCATTTCTCTGATGGCTAATGGTGAACATCTTTTCGTTTTGCTTATTGGCCATTTACATGTATATTTTCGGGAAAATGTCTTGAGATTTTCTTCCCATTAAGAAAATTGCAGTATTTGTTTTGTTTTTGTCTTTCTTTGCAGTATTTCTTTTACTATTGAGTTTTAGGAATTTTTAATCTGAGACTTGCAAATATGTATTCATAGCCTCTGCATTGCCTTTTTTTTTTTTTTTTGATACTGTTCTCCCTCCATGCCACCTCACAGGAGCTTCATATTTTATTAAGTTCAATGTATCTATTTTTATGCCTTCTGGTTGCTATGCTTTTGGTATCATATGTTAGAAACTATGACCTAATCAAAGGCCACAAAGCTTTATTGCTACATTGTCTTCTAAGAATTTCATAGCTTAGTTTCAAAAGTATAGTTTACAGTTCAACTCTTAGGTCCATATTAAGCTAATTTTTATCATAGTTTAAGAGGATGTGGACTGAGCTCTGGGCCGCCAGAACACGCGTTGTGAATGGGCACCTCAGTGTTTCGTTCTGGGGTACACGGGTCTGTGTGTGTTGGAAGGAACTCCACAGCGCTGAGCAATTCTTGCAATTATCATCTCATTTGGGAACTGACTGCCTTATGTTAATAAGGCCGATTTAGTTTAGGGTGGATGCGTTTTTAGTAATCTCTTGAAATATAAAAACGATAAGATACTAGTTCACAAACAGTGATGAAGGAAAGAAGATAACACAAAACCATACTCAGAAGAGAGGAGGACCTTCCTTCAGAGCCCGCAAAGAAAGAGTTTTCTTTTGAAGCTGGTGCCCTGCGTTCATTTCTAGCCTTCTATTTGTGTAACCGCAAATGTCCTTTTTTTTTTTTTTTTTTTAAGCTACCCACTTAGCACTATGTAACTAACCCAGGAGGTAATGGTTCAACTGAATTCCTTCTGATGTGGCTATATAACTACCCAGCACCTTTCGTCAAAAAGACTGGTTGTATCTACTGGAGTGTCTTGATACACTTTTCGAAAATTAGTCAAGCATAAATGTAAGCGATACTTTTGAACTCTCTGTTTTGTTCCTTTGTTCTGTATGTTTATCCTTATTCCATGCTCCACAATTTAGGTATTCTGTAATTTTTTTCAGCAATGTTTTGTAGGTTTGCACTTCACTTGTTAAATTTTATTTTAGTCTTTTAAATATTGTCTTTCTCTTTTTGATGGTACTGCAAAGAAGAAAGAAGACAAACAACAAAAAAGAAAAAGAAAGAAAAGCTAGAAGAGAAAAAAACTTCTTAAAATGATGGTACTGTAAATATGATTGTCTTGTTCTTTTCAGGAGCCCAGGTGGAGTCGTGGGTTGTGCACTGGACTGAGAACTGCCAGGTATGATCCAAACCACCAGCATCTCCATGGGAAAGGGATAGGCTTTCTGTTCCCGTAAATCCTTGCAGTCTTCGAAACCCATCAGGGCAGTTCTACTCTGCAGTGAGTCAGAATTGATGGGATCACAGTGAGTTGGCCTTTGGGATTGGTGTTTTCATTTCCATGCATATTCTTCCCTGCAGCCAGCCCAATAGCCCAACTTTGTTTCTGGGTTAAGAAAGAAACTTCAGAAGAGCGTTCAACTCATTTGAACACTGTTGTGCCTTTTGTAAATTAAAGTGACCCTTTTGATTCGATCTGTTTTGAGGCTCTCAGATAATAAATGTAGGCCACGTGTGCGCATAGTGCCTGCACCTACTGTTAGATTAGGAAGGAGGAGAAATGTAAAAACTCACAGGATTGTGAAGTTCCTGGAAGTTCTGCTGAAGGCACTGTAGAGATCAGCGAGGTCGTGCAGTAACAAGGAAAGCACTGCACAGCAACCAGCTCCTACTGAGAACGGGGCTTTGGGCAGAGTGGAGGCTCCTTAGACCTCTGCTTGCTTATCTACAAAATGGAAATAATTGCCGTTTTGATAGTGTTTTCAAAGTGGATTCCAGGTCTAGGAGGACAATCTAAGAATCCTTCTGTGTTAATCCAGGTAGACTAGAGAAACAAATTCATAAACACACAAATGAACATAAGGGAGAGGCTTCTATACTAGAGGAATGGAACATTGAGAAAGCATCTCAACCCAGTCCAGTCCAAACCCAAAAATCTAATATTAGCCCATATGTCCAATACCAGTCTGTAAAGTCTTCTTCAGTTTCATGAGGCACATGCAATGACATCAAATGCAGGACAATCACAAGTCAGTAGGTAAAAAGTCTTAGAATTCTGTGGTGTTGTAAGCATCTCAGCACTGGCAGAGACCTCTCTGTGGCTTCTTAAGCATCCCAGCGCTGGCAGGGGGCTCTATGTGGCTCTCTTCCAGCTTCGGAGGTCTGGTTCCATCAGGGTCGGTTCATGTGGCTTCTCCTCTGGGATGTCTCTTGGGGAGCCAGCCTTGTGTCTTGTCAGTAGAGCATCTCCAAGAGACTGAATCATGAGTTTCTCGCATCCAAAGGGGAAATATGGCCAGATTTCCCAGAATTCTCAGGAGAAAGCCATGTCCACACAGAAGTCTCATTGGCCATCTCCAGATTGACAGGCTAGACTCCACTCCTACACGCTTAATTCTCAAAGTGACACTAGATTAGGTGCCTGCCACACCTTCTTTATGCTTATTTATATCACTCTATCTTGCTTTTGTTTAAACTTTATAAGTGTACACAATATAATAGTATACATCATACTTACAAATTTATATTAAATTAGCAAACCACCTCAGGGTTGTTGGTGTTGTTGCTGTGTTTACTGATGGGACAATTTAACTCACTGCTTGGCACATAATAAGTGCTAGGTACATGCTATCATAAAAATAATACACATATAATTATAGTCGTATTTTTATCATGAAGTCTAGCATGAATTATATGTTTCTGATTTGTTTTCTTGCCATTCTTGGTGAGATTATAAGCATGCATGACACATCCATTCAATACCAAATAAGCAATGCTTTTATGACTATCATTTAGAAGTATGAGAAATACTTAAAAGAAAAAAAGCCCAACAGGTTTTAATGTTCACATCTTTAGGATGCACAACACCAAACCCTCAACGATCTTTGCTCTTAGATGAAAGTTAATGTGTACAGAATCATTAAAAAAAATTCACTGGAGTCTTAAGATCCTCAAAATATGGGAATGCCAGGCATCTTGTGGTTCTGCCGTGGGTCAAGGTCTAAGCTTCAGGTACAGAATTAGGAAAGGACGCCCAAGACCTGGTCATTTCCCTGCCATTCTTTCTCCGGCCTGTGTGTATGGTAGTAGACTCACTTTCCCAGAAGTGCTTCTGAGACCGCCTTTTGCACAAAGGGGTTGTTAAATGTGTTCCCCTCCCTTCTGGTTTCTGTTGACTCCAGAGCCTCAGGTCACACACAGCTCATAGTTCCTATGGGCTTTTCCCAGAGGAGCCCTGGGCTCCTGTAAGAGCCAACCCTTCCGTGGAACAGGAAACGTTATTTACACCGTCTTGGAGCCTGGTGCCCTCATCCATAAAAGGGAAAGAGTCCTTTAGGAAAAGGGCAGGGTGCTTGAAAACTCTTTAAAAGTGAGAGCTTCCCAGCTGTCTTTGTTGTGGTTCACTGTGGGTGGATGCAACTTTTGGAAATGCAAAACCATATGCGCCTGGGAGAGCGGAGTGGTGGAACGAAAAGCTGACATGACAAATAAAAGACTTTCCCTTGAATCGGCTCCTGTGCACATTTAGGCCAGAGATTTGCTTCTTTCACTTCTGAAACAGAATTCTACAGAAGCATACTGCTTTCTACACACGGATTGAGGGCCCTGGGGATACGGTGGTTAAAGGCTCAGCTTCTAACCAGAAGTTGCTGGTTCAAACCCATCAACTGCTGCCTGGGAAATAAATGCAGCAGTCTGCTCCCATAAAGGCTAGCTGCCTGACAAACCCTACAGGGCAAGTCTCTGGCTTGGTGGTCATTTGTTGGACCGCTGAACACAAGGCAAGCCGTTTGAAACTACCAGCCACTCTTTGAGAGAAGGAGGCTTAGAGGCAAGGATGGTGAGCATTCATCTTACACACTCTGCACATGTTGTCAGGAGGGACTAGTCCCTGGAGAAAGACCCGTGCTTGGTGGAGAGGCAGTGAAGAACAGGAAGGCCCTCAAGCAGATGGATTGACACGGTGGCTGCCGCATGTGGACACAGGGGACTCAAAGGCGCAGGACCAGCCAGCACTTTGTTCTGTTGTACTCTAGGCCTTGATATAAGCATAGCTCCCATCTGCTGCCCCATACCTTTTACTCCATGGTCTGAGCATGACTGCTGCAATTGGATTCCAGAGACTGCATGTGCCCTGTTCACTTCTGCAACCATGGGGCCATCAGCTTGCTTTCCAGTCACCCAGCCATTCCAGAAGAAAAGAATCCCTCTGCTCTTTGTGCCCCTTTGTGTCTACTCCCTGTGTGTCCTTGTCCCTTATGCTGAGTGTCAGCCTGCAGGTCCCTAAAAGCAGAACTGTGTTGCATGCAAATGTGACAGTGCCTCACATGAAGTAAATGGGGAATTAATTCATCATATTGGGGATGTAATATTCGGGAAGTTATATACCCAAGCTTATTAGAACCTGCCTTTTGGTACTATCTCACAGATAATACTTTAGGATACTGAGAAATGGCTCTGGTTCTGGCATAATGGAAGTCACAGGTGACCTTGTCTAAGTGTTGCCACCATTGTTAAGATGGCAGAAACTGGAGCGTATCTAAGGGTTGAAACGAAGGGTTTAGTAGAAGGAAAAGGAGAAACAAAGAGGAAATAATTGATATCTACAGGTTTAAGAGAGAGCGGTAAGAGACTTGTCCAGAGCAGAAGACATCAGTCTTTCGGCAGGAGAGACAGTCACTTCCTTGTACCATGCAAAAGTCAAAGCCAAACTCACTGTCATTGAGTCAAACGAGACCGGGACAGGAGAAGGGGCAAAGGCAGAGGACAGAGGCAGGTGTGATATAGATGTGGTGCACAACATTGAGGAAACTGATATTTCTACTTTTTGTGAAAAATAATGAACAGTTGATGAGAAGGATTTGAAATATTTAAGGTTGAAGGACAAAAAAATCCATGTGTGAGATATTTTTGTGTGATGGGCTTGTAGGCTGATCAGAGGAGCATACTGCTATTGCCAGGCCAACTAAAAGATCGGCTGTGATGGGTGGCCAAGATTTGTCATGAAGTATTTGTTGCTCTGTTGTGTGAGGTTGCGTGAGTTTTCTGCCTGAGTCCACAGCTGCCCTGGTGTAAGACTAGAGATTGAGCTAAGTTCTTGCAGATTCACATTTGTCAGGCTCGGGCAACAAAAGGAAGGGAAGAAAGTTTAAAATGTTTGCAGATGGTTGATGTGACGTACTGCAGAATCCAACTTGTGCATAGGACATGGGCAGAAACAGGGGCTCGTGAATCAGGAAAAAGTGGGAAAAGTTGATATTCAAGGATCTTAGTGGAAATATTTGAGTAAAGATAACGTAATGACATGCTTTATGATTGGTGAGTCGTTGCTGTTTGCCATCATTGAAACAGCTCACACACATGGCAATTCCACTGTGATAGGAAAGTTTAGTGTGCCAACATGGCAAACACACGTGCGAGTAATGAAAGGGCAGAGAGCTAAAGGACTCAACGAGCCACGTCTTTCTTGTTTCTTCCTCTTTGATGATCAGACCAGTGCGTGACTGCCTTAGATTGTTCACTGCCTCAATTTAGAAGTTACACTACCTGTGGGACACCCCACTTGTGGACTGTGTTGCTGTAGTTTGAGGTTCCTTCAAGACCTGCTTTGCCATGCTACTGGAATACGCATCTCTTGAGCTGGGGACTGTCATGCTCTGTCATCTGGCTCACTGTTGATGATCTGCCTTGCTGTTTGCTGTCTGGGGCCGAATAGCCTGAATTGTTCTACAGAGGACTACCCAGCGGCCCTCAAGACTTAAAGACCTGCCAGTGTATTAGCTGTCTCAGTCAAGTGAGTTGCACTGAGTCATTTGTACTGGTTTATAGATTAATTATATTATACATATATAATTAATTTATATATATTTATACACACACACACACACACATATATATATATATAGAGAGAGAGAGAGAGAGAGAGAGTCCTGGTTTTGTTTCTCTGGAGAACCCTGTCTAACACACCCATGTACAGCAGGATGAAATGCTGCCCATTCCTGCTCCATTCCCATGATTGTGATTCATAGGACTTTTCACTAGCTGATCTACCTGGCTTTCCCTACTATTCCATTATGTTAGTCCAGGTAGACCAGAGAAAGAACTTCAAAAATACTCGTGTGTATACGGGTCATTGTATATTAAAAAATCATCCCAACTTGGTCCAATCCAAGCCCATCAATCCAACATTGGCCCACATGTTCGATACCAATCTATAAAGTCCTCTTCAGAATCATGAGACACGTGCGATGATGCCGATGCAGAAAGATCACAGGCCCATGGGTGGGAAGTCAGTGGCGGTAGAAGCATCTCAGTGCTCGCAGGGGGTCTCCGTGTGGCTACTCCAGTTTGAAGGGCTGCATTGGGGTAGGCCCATGTGGCATCTCCACAGGTGTGGAATATAAAAAAGGCTGTTCCCCAGCTTGTCTCCCCCAGATATATGTCAGACCTAACACACTGCTTGCAACTAATGGCAAATGATTGTCACGTTGTCTCTGTGAAGGCATCAGCCATCCTGAGCAAGCAGACTGCATTGTCTGTCTGTGGCATAGATGGAGCTCACCCCCTGCAGTTAAGGAGAGTGGACTGCTATCCTGATGAAAAGTTCAAAAGAGTTCAGATAAACTCAGTGACATCCAAGGTTAGGCTGCCATCATGCATCCAGAATCCACCCATCTTGTCACATATTATGTACCCTTGTATATATATATTGTATACATCTTGTATACCCTTAATCCCTTCTCTTTCGTCAATGTGCATACCCCTATATCATCCCCCTCCCATTGCTATATTGCCTATGGTCCACCTCTTTCCTTTGATGTAGGTCATTACCTGTAATCAGGGGGCTTACATGCCCCCAAAGATATATAAACCTTGGTCAGAAATAGATCATTCTCTCTCTCCTTCCCTCCCCTCCCTCACTTCCACGTGGATTACCCAGAAGAGCTGAGGCGAGCGTGCTACCCTGAAATGTGCCCTGATTTTTACTCTCTCTCTCTCCTATCTCTTCTATTACCTATGACTTTTCTATAATATTTATATATCATAACCGTACAGCTGTGCCTACAAATCCATGATAGTGTTAGAGGCTGGTCTCCCCTCACAACCAGGGATATCTCACAGGAAGTCAACCATAAGAGTCTCTCCTGTCTCTAAAGAGGAAATTCAGGAATTCCTAGAATCCTCAGGGGAAGGCCATGCCCACCCAGAGGCCTGATTGGCTATAATCCAATTGACAGGCTAGACTCCACCCCTTCACTTTTAGTCCTTTTAAATCCCAAATTGACACCACCTTAGTCTGGAAATCTAACAGCATTCATTCCCAGCATTTGTTAACTGAGTGTTCATTGAGTGTTTGAATATATATTTTTAAAGGGAAATAAGTATTAAATTAGATGACTCCTGAAGGGTTCTTTTTGTCTTTGATTTGTCCAACATAGAGGTACACATTGTATACAAGGAAAGTTTACCTGATATAGCTTTAGTTATAGACTCCATGGGGCATCAGACTGGAACTGATCCTCAATGTTGGTTCCATTAGAAGAATAAATAGAAGAACTCTAATTCTTATAACAATAGTATGAGACGATTCTCCTTTTTTGGCAATTATATACAGTTTTTGTTGTTAAGTAATTTCATTAGGGGCTCTTACAGCGCTTATAACAATCCATACAATTGTATCAAGACTGGTAGCACCAGTTTTCAAAGGCAGAGCGATTGTCTCAATAATAGCAAATACAATACATTCTGAGTAGAGCAGGGAAAAAGGAAGTTTCACAGTGACTGTCCAATGGCAACCAGCACATAGGCTGCGCTAACCATGAGAGCTTCATTCTTCATCACAGTGTGAACTTGACAAGCCCAGGGTTTCCCAGAAAGACAGAGGGCAGTGACCTTAACCCCACCAACTCCTTGTCCTCCTACCTCTTTGACGGAAACTTTTGTGCATATGTTGCCATCATCATTTCCAAAACATTTTCTTTCTACTTGAACCCTTGGTACCAGTGCCCCTACCCCACCCTCATGAACCCTTGATAATTTATAAGTTATCTTTATTTTCATATTTTACACCATTTCCTGTCTCCCTTCACCCGTTTCTGCTGTTCATTCCCCTGGGGGGGGGGGGGGGCGCGGGCCGCAGAATGCAACCATCGCTGCAATCCATTCTCCCTTTCTCCCCTTTCTCCCCACACCTTCCCCCTACCCTCATGATATCACGACTCTCATTACTGGTTCTCTGGGATTTATCCATCCTGGATTTTGTGTGTTAGAGCTCTTATCTGTGCCAGGGTGCACGCTCCCAGTCTAGATAGATATGTAAGCTAGAACTTGGGTCATGACAGTAAGGGTGTAGGGAAGGAAGCATTACAAAACTAGATGAACCCTGTATGCTTTGTCGGTGCTACACTGCACCCTGGCGGGCTCATCCCTTCCTTGTGACCCTTCTATGAGGGGATGTCCAGCTGTCTACAGATGGACTTGGAGGCTCCAGTCTGACCCCCCTTGTTTGCATAGAAATGGGTGGTTGTTTTGAATCTTTGGATTCCTGCTGCCTAACCCCAGTCACACCTCGTGATCACACAGGTTGGTGTGCTTCTTCTGTGTGGGCTTTGTTGCTTCCCTGCTAGATGGCTGCTTGTTTATCTTCAAGCCTTTAAGACCCCAGGTGCTATAGCTTGTTATAGCTGGGCACCATCAGCTTTCTTCACCATACCTGCTTTATGTACTCATTTGTCTTGAGCGATCCTGTTGGGGAGGTGAGCTTTATGGAATGCCTGTTATTAGAATAAAGTGTTCTTGCATTGAGGGAGGACTTAAATAGAGGCCCAATGTCTGCTTACTACCTTAATACTTAGTCTATAAATATATGTGCACAGACCTAAATCCTTATTGTCATCAATTAACATGTTTATATATGTACATTCCTATGTTTATACCTGTATGAGGTAATTCTTAATCTTCCCATTATACAGACAAAGAAGTGAGGCTCAAATAGGTAGACAACATTCCCAAGGCTATAAGATAGTAGTAAACCCACGATTTCTCTTCCGTCATCAAACGCCATGCTTTCTCTACTATACTGAGCAGCCTCTCTATGCCTTCTGCACTATAAAAATTGGCCACTCAAAAGGAAGAGAAGAGTAAAATGATAAATAACAATACAAACTACAGCAAGATTTTCATATCTGAACTCAGAAAACTCATTGCTCATGAAATTAGACAGTGTCCAATCAAAGTATTGAGTCCAATAAATTCAAAAGAAGAATTGATGATGGATTTTTCACCTGAAAGTGAGCCTAGGAGTTCAGCATGCCCAGGTGCTTAAGTACCTTGGATGACAGCAATGTAGCAAAAATAACAGCATCGATAAGTATTCATTCTCTGTCCTTGATATGCCTTATGGAAACCGGCTGAGTCGTGGAGACACTCGTTATTGGCAATTGCACAGCTTCTGGACTGTATCTAAGAGAACTTGAGTGCAATCAGTTCTTGTCTCATGTAATCTAGTGGAATGCTAGAGAAAGTCTTTTCTATCACTTCAACACTTGGAAACTCCCAGATTTCCTATTTGATGAACGAATAGTTTTTGCTTTCATTTTTCTCTCAAAAAGTTTTAATTCCTTAGTAAATATTACTCAGCTATGCATTTTCATAACACCTAAAGACAGTATTAATTTTTAGTTCCATCTTTACAGCAAGGACTTAAAATGATTTCACTACAGAAACATGGTGCATTAGTCACAGGACTAAGCAGGATGCATTGGTCAAATCTCAACTTTCCAGGCATGCTAAATGCACATGGCTTTATTGAAGGCCAGCTATGGAATGGTTTTTAAACATTGAGGGTTGGTGGCAATCGTTGGCAGAGTATTTCTACTGGCGCTATGTTTCCAACACCATGTACTCATCTCACATCTCGGTGTCATACATTGGTCACCCTCTCAATAGTTCAATGTTTCTATAATGTCACCCCACACTTTGTAAAAGGCTACAATCCAGTAGAAACATAACTTTTATATGCACCCCCTCACTGCCATGGAATCTATGCTGGCTCATAGCAAGTCTATGGGACAGAGTAGAGGTGCCCTGTGGGTTTCTTTTTATAGGAGCAGAAAGCCTCACCCTTGTTTCGTGGAGCTGCCAGCAGCTTCAAACTCTCGATCTTCTGGCTAGCAGTCATTTGTGTACCACAGTATGCCTTCACTGTTGAGCTCTCCTTTTTCCACTCAGGGGCTCTGCTCGCACCAGTTTTCAAAGGCAAGCGGTCATTAATAACAAATAAAATACATTCTGAGTAAAGGAAGGACAAGGAAGTCTCACAGTGACTGTTAAATGGGAACAAGCACATACGCTGCACCCACCATGAGAGCTCCATTCTTTATTACACTGTGAACTTAACAACCCAGGGTCCCCCAGAAAGACTGAGCGCAGTGACCTTCACCCCACGAAGTCCTTATCCTCCTGCCTTGCTGATAGAAGATTTTGGCCTCAGATTCATTTGCCTATGTCTCTGCCTCTGCTTATTCCTTGAATGCTTCTCCTTCCATTGGTACTTTCCCACTCTGTTTCCTGTCTCTCATGGCCTCATTCCCTTCCAGCACATTACTAACTGGCTACATTCAATGGGCCCTTAATTTTGTTTCTCGTCTGGGTTCCTGGGCACCAACATGAGGGCAGATGTGAAGCCACCCTGTATCTTACTTGGCTCATGCTCTACCCCTCCAGGCCGGTTCCTACCTGAGCAAGATGGTGGCACATTATTGGTGGTGGCCTGGAAGCACAGGGGATGCAGATTGTCCCTGGTGACCATGGTGAGAGGGGTGGAAATAAAGAGCTGTCTATAAAATTTTGTGAAATGTTTCATCAGTTATGTGTTACTTCTTAATAAGAACACTTCTGTGATTATAACAATACAAATGTTTTCACATATATAAAACGTTTCCATTATCTTTTCATTCCATGTTACACAAATTTGTGACACCCCTTGTATATGCATGGCTCTAGGAACTTATAATTCAAGTTCAGGAATCCTGATCAGAGAAAAGAGAATAGTGAACAAAACACCTTCCTTCAACACATGTACCTCACATCTTTATATATACAAAAAGATTTCATTGCCAGGCATATAATGGTACAGTCCATATATAACCCATAATGTATAGGTTTTAATAGTCATAGCAAACACATGTTATTAACATTTCTATATTGTATAATAATTCAATCTGTATGCTGAGCACTTCATCAGAGAAGTTGGATTATGTGAAGAATAAGGCGTCGGGATTAGAGAATGGTTTAATAAAAATCTGCAATTTGCCTTCCTTGCTGAACGTGAGGAGAATTTGAAGCCCTTGCTGATAAAGATCTGGGGTTTCAGCCTCCAGTAGGTATTACAACTCAATGTCAAGAAGTCCAAAATGCTCAACCTGGACCAACAGGTAATAACTTCCTCGATGGCGAAAAGGCTGGTGTTGTCAGGACTTTGTCTTTCTCGGATTCACAGTCAGTTCTCAGGGAAGAAGCAGTCACGAAATCAAAAGATCTGTGGCATTCGGTAAATATGCTGCAGAAAATTTTTAGAATGTCGAAAACAAGGCTGCTGCTTTGAGAATTAGAAGATACCCAACTTAAGTCATGGCATTTTCAATCACAATGCGGAAGGAAGACCAAAGAAGAATCAAAACATTTACATGGTGGTGCTGGCAAAGAATATTGGCAGCATCACAGACTGCTGGAAGGGCAGATTGATCCATTTAGAATAAGTGCATCCAGAGTGCTTCTGAAAGGCAAGGACAAGAAGGCTTCTTCTGACAGACTTTGGACATGTGGTCAGGAGAGACTGGTACCTGGAGAAAGGCATCGTGCTTGGTAAAGTGGAGAGGCAGTGAAAAAGAGGGGACCCCTCAACGAGGTAAATTGACACAGTGACCTGCAGCAAGAGGCTCAATCATGGGGACAATGGTGAGGATGGCCCAGGACTGAGAAGTGTTTCCTTATGTTGTGCCTACGGTCGCTAGGGGTCAGAACAAATTCGATGGCGCCCGTGGCAGTCATGTGCTTATGTTAATTTTATGATTGAAATGTAGGGGTGGAGTCTAGCCTGTTAATCTGGAGAGAGCCATTGAGTAGCCAATGAGGCCTCTATGTGGGCCTGGCTTTCTCCTGAGACTCCTGGGAAATCTCACGATATTTCCCTCATGAAGATGAAGAGCTATCTTCCCCAGTTGTTGGGAGTTAGTTTCAGATATGATTAATCACGGACAAGACAAGCTGGCAGCGTTCGAGAAGCTGGAGGAGCCGGCGGAGAGCTTCGCCCTAATGGAGCCAGACCTCTGAAACTGGGGTGGCCAGATGGAGACCTCTGCCAGCGATGAGTTGCTTCTGCTGTTGATGGACCTTGAGCCCTGGAGGCAAGGTGCCCTGCCAGCACCGGGATTCTGCACCCACTGACCTGTGACTTCGTGAGTCAGAAGAAGACTTTATAGACTGATTTCAAGCATATGGGTTAATTTCGGACTTATGACTTTGAACTGGACTGGGCTGGGATGCTTTCTCCATGTCCCATTCCTTTTGTATATAAACCCTTTCTTATATCGATATGCATGTCCTTGAATTTGTTCCTCTAGTCTACCTGGACTAACACAGCACCTAACAGTGAAGAAAACATACTGTATTGCACTTTCTAGCTAAAAAAAGTGATTGTGGTAAAAATTGTACAAATCTTAATAGGATTGAATGATTAAGTTGTATGATATGTTACATGAATACCAATAAAACTATTTTTAAAGGTAAAGTTTAGTTGTTCCTGTGTAACAGTAGATGCTTCAACTCATAGCAGCAGCACCCAATCTTATTTATTGTGTGTCTATTGATTATTGCAGTGTTATCTCTCTGTTTAATTTTAAAAACAGTACCACACAGCACATCATGGCCATCAAACTCAGCAAAATCAGTGCTGCTGATAAGAGCAGCCAGAGGCAAAGGATATATACTGGTTTGAAATTGAGCCAAAGGTTATCAAATACCACAAAGGTTGAAAAATCAGTGAATGCTATTGCTCATGAGTTTGGCATGTTGCACTGGACAATCACAACAATATTCTAAAACAAAGAAGCACCTCTCCATATGGTTAAAAAAATGACTTCACTGAAAATTAAATGGTTAGTGGAGATATTATGAAGAATGTGGATTAAAGACCAAACCAAAAAGTGAATCTCTCTCCACACAGAGTTCAAATCACATAATTTCCTGTTTCACAGAACATATCATGAACTATTAAGCCACACATGACTATACCTACAAGGCAAAAACTCAATGCTGAAATTTACCTTTAAAACTAGTTTTACTGGCACATATATGACTGAATCATTCAATCATGTTAAGATTTGTACACTTGTCACCACAGTCAATTTCAGAACATTTTCTTCCTGTACTCATGGTTGCTCACCCTTCATTTCCCTCTAACATCCCATGCCATGCCCCAGACAATTACCAACCCAGTAACTAATTCTCTATTGATCTGCCTATCTAGAATTTCATAGACAGAAAATCACTCAAAACACAAATAGGAAGCAAGCAACAAAAACAACAACAAACCATCAACAATGACTAAACAAAACAGAAAGTCTCAATAAAAAATGAAAGAAGAAAATATTAAAAATGGAAATATCTTTCAAAATGGGTTAAAGGGAAGGTCCAATAATGTGTTCACCTTTGGGAACCCAGCTGCATCTGCCCTAATCAACTTCACAATGTACTCTGTCTGATAGCAAGACTGTTCACATCCCTGAACCGTGTTCAGAGGGATCTTACTGGAGGGAGGGCAGAGGAAGGTGTGTGTGTGTGTGTGTGTGTGTGTGTGTGTGTGTGTGTGCGCGCGCGCACAATGATTAATCCTTGTGGGAACCCTGCAGATATATTTTGGGCTTCCACTGTCACCCATAGACCTCCACAAATGAAGAGGTTGGAATTTAAGCTCTGATACCATTCCCTCTTTTTGATTTGAATATCATTCTTACAATCCTTGGATCACCCAAATCGGTGTGCTTTTTCCATGTGAACTTAGTTGGTGACTCATTTAGATGGCTACTTGTTTGAAGACAAGTCTTTAAGATGCCAGATACTATTCTTTCTTAAAGCCAGGCACTATCTGAGTTCTTCATCAGTTTTCTAATGCAGCCACATCTTCAGTGATCTCTTCATGAGTGTGAGCATTAAGTGGGCCATGAACAAAAGAATTATTTGTTCTCAGGTTGGGACAAAAATTAATGTGAGCCCAAAAGTCATTCATATATGAGTATATTACATATATTACCTATATAGATGGTTCACTCTAGAGACATCACTCTCATTTTATGATAGAAAATATTAGAGCTCACCCAGTGGGAGATAAGATATCTCTATTGAGAGAGTCATCAATTTAGTCAGTGGTGTAGAATTCTAAACTCTCCTAAGAAAAGAAAATTATGCAAACGTAGGCCAGCTCCTGACTGCAGCATGTGAATTAGTGACCTATGCACATTAAATTCTTAGTGATCGAACAATATTTACACAAACAGTAAGGGTTCTTGGTAGGGCAAAACTTTCAATAACATTCATTACAGCCAAACCGTGCCTACCAGATTAATAGATGTTATATGAAAAACATTACTAAAATAATGATTATATAGCAGTGCTGTGGCTAGTCAGAGCTGTCATGAGTATGTAGTTCCAATGGTCCTTCCCATCATTTAGTTTCTTATGCATATGCTACAGCCATGCGCCCTCATTTTCATTGCTTACAACGTTTCTGTAGTTGCTGATTTTGTCAACTTTTCTGGTGTTTTAGCTACAGTGTTGTGGTTATGAACATTTGTGAAGCTGTAATGCAGGAGAAAGACTCGATTTTTACTCCCGTAAAGAGTTACAGCCACGGGGGGAGTTCTATTCGCTGGGACTTGCACCAACTTGATTGTAGTAAATTGTGTTGTTGTGAGTATTTAAGGGACAAGAAAGAAGTGATGTTGTAAAGGTTTCTGTTCGCTTACTAGTAATGTAGCTAATAAAGCAATTCAATATAGGAAGATTTTACAAAACGACTTTGGGGTGAGTAGCCATGTAATCTAAGAATTGTTGCATTTAAGTGATGTATATCTCCAAGTCTCTAAAGTCTGGTAGGAAAGACCATCCATGGGGCGATGAGGGGAGAGGCTCTGCCAGGAGTGATCACACTAGGTGCTCGAACTCCCCTGCACCCCCTTTGCTCAATGCTAAACTGCCTTAGGGTTGCCCTCCTCTTGTCAGCATCTCGATATCTGGATGGTGAGCCTACATCTGTTGGTCACTCTGCTGTTAATGGTACTCGGGTTCTTCTCCACTGGACTGGCCATCAGACCTAGGACCTTAGCACAGACCAGCTTCCCTCCTGCCAATAATGCCTTCTACTCCATGCTCCCTGCTGATCCCAAAGTCATCTAGCTCACGCCCTCTGCTCTTGTCCTACTTCTGTTTAACATGTGCAGCCTTGACATAAAGACCAACTGCCATGACCACACGCAAGATCCAGAACGAGCTTTCTCCTTGCTTTGGGCCCCCTACTTACTCAAGCCCCATGTACACTGAACCCCTGGGAACTCCCTGAATAGTGCTGGCTTTCACTTGTCTCTGAACTTTTCTCATGCTGGCCGCTCTGCTTGGAACATCTTTCCCCACCCAGATGAACATATTCTCAGCTAGAACCATTCTGCTCATTCCTGTCCCCCAATTCCAAACTGGCACTCAGGAACTCTCTCTCTCTCTGCTTATCTATGGCAGAGAAATAATTGCTTTGCTTAGATGTCTTTGACCATCACTAAACTGGGAGGAAAATTGATGTGTTGGTCCGGATAGACTAGAGGAACAAATTTCAGAGACACGCATATAGGTATAAAGAAAGGTTTATATACAAAAGAAATGTGGCCCTAAGAAGGCATCCCAATCCAGTCCAGTGCAAAGTCATAAGTCCAATAATAACCCATATGCCCGAAATCAGTCTATAAAGTCTGCTTCCGACTCAGGAAGTCACAGGTCAGTGGGTGCAGAATTCTGGCACTGGCAGGGGTCTCCCCATGGCTCCTCACTTCCAGGGCTCAGGTCCATCAACAGCATGCCACTCCAGCTTCAGAGGTGTGTCTTCATTAGGGCTAAGCCGTGTGGTCTCTCCGCTGGCTCCTCCAGCTTCTCAAACACTGTCCGTGATTAATTGTCTCTGAAACTAACTCCCAACAACTGGGGAAGATAGTTTCTCATCTTCACGAGGGAAATATCGCGAGATTTCCCAGGAGTCTCAGGTGAAAGCCATGTCCACAGAGAGGCCTCATCAGCTACTCAATGGCTTTCTCATGATTAACAGGCCAGACTCCACTCCTACATTTCAATTATAAAATTAACATAAGCACATAATTGCCACAATTGGGTTTGAACAAAGTTGACTGGGTTGCTACTACTATTCTCTCTCTCCTACCAGCCTCTTACCAGATAAGCTTGTCATTTCCTAGTTATTTATTTAAGTTAATTTGTAGGAATTCTGTTATTTCACATTTCTCCTATATCTGAGAACAAAAGCGACATGCCTGCTAACCCCCTGGTATCTGCAAAGCAAATAAAATGTGCAAATAAAACCATACACAGCTGACTCAACAGACTGTTTCTACTCCTGTAACTTTAGGAACTTAAACAGGATATTTAAAAATTGAATTCTTCAGCTTCTAACATAATTTAAAAGTGTAGTTATACAAAAGTGTATTTATAAGTGTACATCTGAAAAAATATAAATAAGAAACCAAAAATTGCCTATAATTATGACTACAATTAAAATAGCTCTTATAGAACCCCTCTAAAAGTCATTTAATTGGTCTACTAATTTGTGAAAATGGTTGATTTTTTTAAAGATCGCACTTATAAACATGATTATGAACAGAGTTATGAATATTCTGTTTCATTCTTATACTATTTGAGTTTCTGCCTTTTCTGTGTAAAAGTTAATTAAAGGGTAAATTTGAGTTCTTAAACTATTTCCCATGGCCATATGAATAACTCTTTAACTAGTTAAGGAACATTCACTCTATTAGGTGCAAGTTCATCTTCAGAGAGAAGACATTTGGACTTCATCAACTGCTGGTATCTGTGCCTTAACATTTTCTTGGCCTCTTGGAGCAAAACAATGTTTAAAAAATTCACATAATCCCCTGGTAGAATGGAAGCCAAATAAAAGTTATATATGTTGTTGTTGTGGTTGTGAGCGGCCATCAAGTTGGTTCCATTGCTTAGCACATCACTTAGCAAAACACTGCCCAGTCCTATGTGATTTTCATGATTGTTCTTATGTTTGACCCTTTTGTTGCAGCTACAGTGTCAATCCATTTTATAGAACGCCTTCTTCTTGTTCACCGCCCCTCCACTTTATCAAGTGTGAAGTCCTTCTCCAGAGACAACTCTCTCCTGATAGCAATGACCAAAGTATGTAAGATGAACTCTCTCACCAACTGTGCCACGAATGATCCTTCTGATTGGACTTCTTCCAAGATCTTTTTGTTCTTTTAGAAATCCATGGTATTTGTGATATTCTTACCATAATTCAAATGCATCGATTTTCTTTTAGTCTCCCTTATTCAGTGTTCAACTTTTACATGCATGGGAGATGATAGAAGGCACCAGGGATTGGGTCAGGCACATTATCTTAGTCCCCAAAGCAAACAAATTGCTTTTCAACATGTTAGAAGGTGATCTTATGCAGTAGATTTACCTCATGAGTCATCTGATTTCTTCATTGGGACTTCCATGAGCATTGATTGTGAATGAAAGCAAGATGAACTCCTAGACAACTTCAATTTGTTCTTTATGCATACTGATGTTGTATTCTAGAGTTGTGAGGATTTTTTTTTTTTACATTGAGTTGAGTTGTAATCCACATTGAAGGCTGAAATTCTTGCTCCTCATCAGCAAGTGCTTCAAGTCCTCTTCACTTTCGGTTGCATAATACAAGTTATTAATAAGCCTTCCAATAACCCTGATGCCCAATTCTTCTTCAGATGTTGCATTTGCGCAATACAATTGCGGGCCATACAATGCGCCTGACCATAAGACACACACAGTTCTTTGAGAAAAAAAGCACAAAAAAATTCTGAACCAAATAGTACCAGTGTACTAAAATGTTCTGAGGTATCACACCTTCGAACCAGAAGATGCACCCTCGTTTCCCACCCCATCCCCACTTTTTTTTTTGGGGGGGGGGGATTGTGTCTTCTGGTCCGGAAAATGTGGTAATCCAGCTCCGCTGATTGTTTGCTCATCATGCAGCTCAAATAAGTATGGTGAGAAGAGACACCCCTGATGCCTGCCTTTCCTGATGTTAAACCATGCAGTCATTCTCATTTTATTAGCACACCTGTTTCTTGGTTCATGTACCGTTTCTGTGTGAGCACAAAGATGTGTTCTGGAATTGCCTTTCTTCTCAAGGTGACTCACAGTTTTTCCTGTTCCACACCATCAGATGCCTTTGCTCAGTCAATGAACCACAAGTAAACGTTTTTCCAGTATTCTCGCTTTCAACCAAGAGCCATCTGAAATCAGCCTTGATATTCCTTGTTCCATGTTCTCTTGCTAACTGTATTACATGCATCAGGAGAAAGAAAAATATGCTTTAAGCTACCACCGCTTAATTTTACTTAGAAAATGGGAAATCATCATGTTTATTGATAGATTATGCAATATTCTATACTTTTTGCATAATTAAACTAGGAAATCTTTTGTATATGTAGAGTAAGAAATTTTATTTTATTAAAAGGGAACCTTGGTTGTGTAATGAGTTAGGAGTTGGACTGCTAACTGCCAAGCCTGCAGGTAGAAAGTCCTGGTCCCTTTAGGGAGGAGAGATGAAGTTTTCTATTCCTAGGATGAATGAGTCTTGGAAACCCAAAAGGGCAGTCCTACTCTTGATAGGGTCACTGAGAGTCAGAATTGACTTGATAGCAGTGAGTGTGGCATTTCAGAAGAGTATTTTCCCTTAGAGACATAAGGTATAGACATATGTTTACTTCATGGGATGGACAACGTGATAATTTGTTTGGACCCAGGAGTGCCGAGGCATGGGTCTGTGGAAATTCTTTAGAGCAGTGTCATAAATAGCCCAACACTCCCTCGTTTTGCCAAAGATTCCCAGACAAGGGAGTGGTTTTTTGGAAAGATAAACAGCTCCAGAATTACCTGAGGCTATCCAGTCAGCTGAGTCCAACAACCACTGACAAGCAACTTTCTGGAAGCCATATAAGGATCCCTGGTGGTGGCATGGTAGGTTCAGCAGTTGGCTGATAAATGCAAGGTCAGCAGGTTGAATCCACCCAGCGGTTCCTCAGGAAAAAGAAAAGGCTTTCTACTCTTGGAGAACTGCAGTCCCTGAAACCTACAGGGGCTGCTCTACCTGTCCTACTCAGACACTATGCGTCTGGATGGACTCCATGGCAGTGAGTCTGGTTGGGTTGGGTTTTGCCCAGGGTCAGACAAGGGGCTGGGCTTGGAAAGCAGACAGATGCCAGGGTACACCAGACACTCCTTCAACCTCTTGAAAACAGGTGAAATGTCACCCACACAATACTAACATCAGAACTTGTGGAAGGTTTCCTACCAGAGAATTTACTGAAAGCAGACTACAAAAATAAGGTAGCAAATGAATAGGTCCAGTGAGGCACTGACACAGAAGAAATGAGGAACATTGAAAGAAAGAAAGAAGGAAAGAAAGAAAGAAAGATGAGAGAAATGAGGACCATTTTTAAGGTAGCGGCATTAAAAAAAGATCAATACATAAAATGGGTAAAATTCAGCTACCACGGGAAGGAGAGACACACACATTTTCACCTTCCCCTTCTGCATGGCTCCACTCATTGACTAAGCACAGGCTACTTTTTATAACCTATAAGCTAGTGGGTAGCAACTGAAAGTGGGGCACAGAAGGAATTTCTTTGATGCTAGGGAGTTACTTTATTTTTTTAGGAATGTACTTTTTGAGAGATTATGACAATTCAGATGTATTCAAGTCAATAAAATTCACTAATTTGTTCATTTATGTTTTTCAAACTTTTCTGCACATAACAGCTGCCATAATAAGAACAATTAAGAAACCTAGTCCAATTTTGATGAGTTGAATTGTGTTATCCCCAAAGTTATGTCCACAACATAACTCCCAATATTGGTGAGTGTGACCTTATTTAGGAATAATGTCTTTGCAGGTGTACTTTGATGAACACAAGATCATTCTAAGTGGATCCTGCTCCAATGACTGGTGCCCTTGTAAGGGGAGGGGAAATGACACAGCGGGAAGACAGTCATAGGAACAGAAGGCCAAGGTTAGGGTTATGCTGTCTTAAGGCCAAGGAATGCCTGGTACCACCAGAAACTACCACTTGCAATGACTGATTCTCCCTTAGATATTTTATACAGAAAAGGGTCTGAATGACACCTTAATTTTGGACTTGCCACTTCCAGAGTATTAAGACAATAAATTCTGAGTTTGCTATAGTTTTAGCTTCCTGGTTTGTGATACTCTTGTAGCAGCTGTAGGAAACCAGTCATTTCAATGACCACTTTCTGGAAACATTTGAAATACTATTCTTCCATTATTGGGCTAGCAAATATTCCTCTTCTAGGAAGGACTAAAGAGCTAGTTCCCACTTTTTCTCTCACCTTCAAAATAATAATAATAAACAATCTCTAGATTAAAAACAAAAACAAAAACCAACCCTGGTAACTCTCCTTCACCGGACATTTATCATAATTTCCTGAAATTGTCTTTGACAACTTGTGCTTCTATTTATGTCTCCCCCTTCCAAAATAGCTTTGTTTCAGACATTCCCTTCAGTGGAGAATCAACTGTCACCAGTTTCCTCTCAATGATGCTACTTCAGGGTAAGCGGGGATTCAGTGATGTGCCCAGTGAAGTTTTCAGAGATTCTTTGATTATCAAGACGTCTTCTTCAGCTGGATGTTTTTTTTTAAACTTCTCTGGAGCAGAAATAATTCTCCTGAAATAAATTGTTCACTTTGAACATAAATAGATACTTGAGATAATATCCCTGTTTTGTCAACATACTTTATTCTTTAAGACAACATTGATTAGCCACTTTTTAAAAAAGAAAAATCCCTTGAGTGATGTGAATTGGAGCAATGGTTTATGACAAGCAATGATTATGTGAATTTAAAGAATACTTTAGCTAGAAAAAATACTTGTGTATGATATAATTATGTCCTGAAAGGACACTACCTAAAAATATTTTAATTTTGGGAAGTTGTGTGTGAGCTACTTCTGAAATATCAGCTATTGAAAACCTTATATAGCAAGGTTATACTCTAACATACAAGAGTTTATCAGAAATGATTTAATGGCAACTGGTAAACAAGTATGACTAGAAGAAGCAGAACCACCTGTTGTGCCCATGAAATAGAACAATTTCTCATGTTTCATAAATCATTTTATTGGGGGCTCATACAACTCCCATCACGATCAATACAGACATCAGATGTATGCATACCACATTTGCATACCTGTCGTCATCGTCTCCCCCGAAACATCCTCCCTCCACTTAGGCCCCCAGTACCAGGTTCCCATATTTCCCCTCCCTCCCCATCCCCCATGAACCCTTAATAATTTACACATTGTTATTAATTTTTCATATCGAACTCTGTCCAATGTGTCTCTTCACCCACTTCCTCTGATGAAATAGAACATTTTCATTCGACATTCTGTGTTGCTCATCTTCCCGAAATGATCGCTGAAGACAAAATGAGTGCACAAACAAATGTGATGAAGAAAGCTGGTGGTGCCTGGCTATCGAGGTCTTAAAGGCTTGAAGATAAACAAGTGGCCATCTAGCTGAGAAGCAATAAAGATCACATGGATAAAGCACACCAGCCTGTGTAACCATGAAGTGATGAGGGCATCATGTATCAGGCATCTAAGACCCAGAACAAAACCTTATCTAATATGAATGGGACTGGGGGACATGGAATGGAGACCCTAAGTCCATTTATAGACAATTGGACATTCCCTCACAGAAGGTTCACAGGGAAGAAATGAGCCAGTTAGAGTGCAATATTGCACCAATGAAACACACAACTTTCCTCTAGTTCTTTAATGCTTCCTCTCCACCCCGCCCCCAACAGGACCTCAATTCTACTTTACAATTTGGGTCAGATCAGAACATGCACACTGCTACAGATAAGAGCCCCCAACACAAGAAATTCAGGATAGATACACCCCTCAGGACCAACAATTAGAATAGAGATACCAGGAGGATAAGAGGAAGGTGAAGGGAGAGAGGGGGAATTAATCACAAGGATCAATATATAACCCCCTTCCAGGGGGATGAACAACAGAAAAGTTGGTGAAGGGTGACAGCAGATGATGTAAGATATGAAAATAATAATCTATAGCTTATTGAGGGTCATGAGAGAGGGAAGATAGAGCATAAAGGGGGTAAAATGAAGAGCTGATAATGAGCTAAAATGAGGGTTCAAATAGAAAGAAAATGCTTTGAAAATGGTGGTGGCAACATATGTGCAAATGTGCTTGACACAATGGATAAATGTATGGGTTGTGAGAAGAGTTGTAAGAGCCCCCCACTAAAAGTATTTAATTTAAAAAGAAGAAAAGAAATAGAACATTTTCAACCTTATTCTGTTGTTCTTTCCTGGCTGGTGGCCCTGTCTTGCACAAAAAATGCATTCAAAATTGTTTCCATAAACAAACTATGGACCCAGTTGGAGTAGGGGGCAGGAGTATGAGAAAGGGGATCCATGCCTCCTCCTCCACTTCCCACATCACCCAGTGTGAAAAACACCCATTGACAACCTTCCACCAACTACACCAAAACCCCTAAACTCTACCCAAAGAGAAGAGAAAAAGTGAAGACCCAGAAAACTTGGGACAAATTGGAATTTACCCAGTTTTCGATGGATAATCATTTTGAGGTTTGAACTCTTATCACCCATCACCTCAAGTCATTGGAATTTAGACTGAACATTTTCAGGATTTCTTTACTTCATCTTTTACTCTGAATGAGAATGCTCTGTGGTCCAGCAAAAACCATCAGCTATTTTTTTTTTTTTTGAATTTGTGAATTTCCTTGGCTTTGGAAGCTTCCTAGAGGGAAATATCTAAAGACCATAGTGTTTGTCAGAGTTAAAAAAAATCAAACTCGGCTGAGCCCCGGTGGCGTAGTGGTTGTTCGCGGGACTGCGGCCCACTGGGATGGAGGTTCAATTCCGGCTCCCAGGAGCAAAAGGCTGGGCCTCCTACTCCCACCACCTGAGGGCAGTGATGCTTAAAAAAAAATAAATCAAACTCAAGAAAGATTGAAAAAGAAAATAGTTCCATTTCCCATTAAAAGTTGTTGTTGTTGTAAAATGTTATTGTTGTAATAGTATATAGAGTAGATGGTGAAATTTACTCTGCTACAAATGTCAAATGGAAATACGAATGAAATCTCAGTTATTTAATCTTTGCCTATAAAGTAGAGCTCATTGTGAAAATGCTGTAATCGATGTTTTGTGTACTTATGTATATTATGTATACACTAAAGAGAGATTTATTTTAAAGAATTTAAATGTTGAGTCAATCTATATCATAACAGTTAAGCTGAGATTTAGGGTAAGGGGAGGAGGATGGACCAAACCCAGGGAGGTACATGCTGGGTGCAACATAGTAATGGGAGAAGGATGAGGGGGGAGAGAGAAAAAAGGGAGTTCAAAGTGAAAGGATAACAGAGGGAACAGAGCACTAACCCACCCAGGGGGAGAGTACTGGTCTTGTCTCCACAGAAGCCAGAGTGGGCATGCAGATCCTACCTGAAGCGCCCAACAATGAGAACAGCGTGGATACATGGAAGAATGCATGGAAAGAGAGAGCTACAGGGCCCAGATGCAATCAGAGCCAGACTGACCCTCTCCCTGAAGTGGGCGTGTCAGAGAACAGGTTGGGGAAGGGGCCAGCATGCCACACCCACAGGGAGAAAGGCAAGAAGGGAGGAAGGGAAAGAAAGCTGGTCCTGTCCCCATGCTGGCAAAGAATGCTCAGAGGACTACGCCCCTACAGGGATCTAATGGGTCACAGAAAGGACTGGAGAAACAACAACAAGGCATGTCACACTGTCTCCCTACTGAAGCAGACAGCGACAGAGGACATTTCAGGGGACACACGGTGGGGAAGCAATGCAGACTGACCCCCCAAAATGAACCAAATCAAGAAGGGAGTGAGCACTCCTGGTTAGATAGTCGGGAAGGAGGGAATGATGGGTCCAACGGTTCCTGGGGGGCACGGGGAAAGTGGGGAAAGGGGCCATGGACAGGCTCATGGATGGGAGTGGGGGCTGGGGGGTGAAACAAGTGGTCCAGAATCAGTGGCTGGGGGTGTGTGGGAAGTCTGCTAGGGTTTAAGCAAGGGTAATGTAACTGAGAGGAAGTACTGAAACTCCCATGAAGGTGGAGCATGATGGTAGAACAGGAAGAAGATGGAAGGAAATAGAGGAAAGAACTAGAAATCAAAGGGTACTTGCAGAGGTCTAAACACAGGCATGTATATACATAAATATAATTATTCATAATAAGGGGGGAATAAATCTAAGAATATATATTTATAGGTTAAGTACCGGGCTAGCAAGAAGACCTTGGGCTCTCACCCAGCAAGTAGACCTTGGGCCTCAATGCAAGAACACTTTGTTCTATGAATCTGGTATTCCATGATACTCATTGGCTCAATATGATCACTGAAGTAAAATGGGTGCATAAGCAAATGTGGTGAAGAAAGCTGATGGTGCCCTGCTATCAAAGGATATAGTGTCTGGAGTCTTAAAAGCCTGGAGATAAACAAATGGCCATCTAGCTGAGAAGTGGCCATGCCCACATGGAAGAAGCACACCAGCCAGTGTGGTCATGAGGTGTTGAAAGGACTAGGTCTCAGGCATCAAACAGAAAAAAAACTATTCACTGTGTGCTCACCTTCCCAAGGCATCCACTGAGAATATGTGGGGGCAATAATGAACATGACCAAGAGCGGTGAAGAAAGATGATGGTGCCCGACTAGCAAAAGATATAGTGTCTGGGGTCTTAAAGACTTGAGCATACACAAGCAGCCATCTAGCTCAGGAACAACAAAGTCCACCATAAAAAGAAGCACACCAATCTGTGCAACAATGAGTTGTTGAAAGAATCAGATAGCAGGCATCAAAGAACAAAAATCACATCATTATGTGCTCACCCTCCTGATATGACCGCTGAAGACAAATGGGTACAGAGGCAAACAGAGTGGAGGAAACCGATGGTGCCCAGCTACCAAATGATAAAGTGTCTGGGGTCTTAAAGACATGAAGATAAACCAGTGGCCAGTTAGCACAGAAGCAGCAAAGCCCACATGGAAGAAGCTCACCAGTCTGTGTGATCACGAGGGTCAATGGGAGCAGGTGTCAAGCATCAAAGAACAAGAATCACATCACTACAAATGAGGGGGAGAGCAGGGTGGGGACCCAAGGCCCACTGGTGGGCAATTGGTCACCCCCTTTCAGGGGAGTTGCAGGGAGGAGACAGGCCAGTCAAGGTGCAGTGAGGTGGTGATGAAGCATACAACTTTCCTCTATTTCCTGAACGTTTTCTCCCCCAACTATTATGGTCCCAACTGTACCTTACAAATCTAGCTGGACTGGAGAAGGTACACTGGTAGAGAGGGGAGCTGGAGATATGGGGGGCCCAGGACAGCTGAGCCCCTCAGGCCAGTGGTGAGATTAGAGCTACCGGATGGTTGGAGAGAAGGTGGAGTAGAGAGATGGCGTCAACTCTAAGGATCGACACGTAACCTCCTATCTGGAGGACAGATATCAGAGAGAAGATATCAGTGTAAGATATGATGAACAATAATAATTTATAAAGTATTGAGGATTGTGGGGGAGGGGAGAGCAGGGACAGTGGGGAAAGGATGGGAAGCAGATATTAAGGGCTCAAGTGGAAAAGCAGATATTTGAAGAATGATAACGGCAGCAGGCATGTGAAGGTGCTTGACACAGTATATGCATTTATGTATTATGAAAAATGATGTGTGAGCCTCCAATAAAATAATTTTAATAAAAAAATAAAAGGTGAGTCAAACCATATGGGAAGGTGAAGAATTTTTTAGAATGATTACAAGACTTGGGACCAGTAATGTGCATATAACTCACAATTATCAGATTTTAGGTGCTAAAGAATTATACTTATAAATTCTACAATTTACTAGTCTTTAATCAATGGTTTAGAAAAAAAGATTTAAAATATGCTGCATACTAAATGTATTTCTGAATAATTATGAAAGAGCTCAAAGAACTAGGTGCTTGACCTAAGAAGAGATTTTTCTTATTTTTTCATGAATTATTTTAAAGTAAATTATATTGCTGTTAGTTGAATGACAACTATCAATGGACTTGTTACATAGTAAGGCTGGCCTATCGGTTTTTCTTGGTTGTAATTTATTTTAACAGTTTTATTGGCATTTCACCCACATATTATACAATTCAGTAGTTCAATCATATCAAGAAAATTTGTACAATGATTATCAGACTCAACTTTAGAACATTTTCCTTCTTATATTCATTGCTATTGGCATAATTTTAAAAAATTATGGCAAACATACACAATAAAATTTCTAATTCTACAACTTCCATATGTATAATTCAGTGCTATTGATTATACTCTTTTTTGTGCAATTACTATTGATACCCTTTTCCAAATTATTCCACCACTAACATACACCCAATGGCATTTAAGAAGTAACTCTTCTTCCTCTTTCACCCATGGTAACAATTGGTCTATTTTGATTTTTCTTTTTCATTAAGGAGTTTTCTTGATGTAGAATTCATATATCATACACTTCTTGCATTCATTATTTGCTCCCCAGTTCCCCTTACCAGCCCCACTCCCCAGCTCTACATAAACCAACACACCAGTTTTGTCTCTATGCACACACTCCTTCTGTATTTCATAAACTGTGAAAATTAAAAGAAACACTAAAAAACAAAATGAAACAGGAAGAATAAAATAATAGTATTAACAATGTGACCATTAAAAATAAAGAATAAAGAAAAGATGACTAGCAATGTCTAAAAAGTCAGAGAGGAAATTTCTGTCGTGGAACAAACAAGAAATAGTTAAACCTAGAGCAAATTCAGGTTGGATCAAGAGGGAGGTCAACTGATCAAGTATATTATATTATAGTTTGATCCTCCATAATCAAATTCACAATAATCTCTGTCTGAAACAAGAGCTATTAAGTCCCTCAACTGTGGTCAGAGAAGATCTGTTAGAGGTTTAATCTGACTAGATACTTTGCAGATGGATTTTGGGCTCCCACTGTCCTCCATAGACTTCTATATACTGGGTGTTCACAATTTAAACACTGATACTTTTTTCCTTTGTTGTATTTGGATTTTTTTCATTGTTATCTTTGGATCACACAGCCTGGTGTGCTTCTTTGATGTGGATTTAGTTGATACCTCACTTAGATGGTTGTTTATTTGAATAAAAGCCTTTAAGACCTCAGACACTATTCCAGTTGACAATCAGGAACCCTCTGATTTTTCCACTGCAGTGCAATAGCACTCTAATGAACATTATAGATGCACTCCTTCCAAGACAGATGTGTTTGTTCTGGAAATCCATGTTATTTGCAATATTCTTTGCCAATTTGAGATATGCCAAACATTCTTCCCATTTAATTTTCTAATTACATATCTTTTAATGTATGTTTCATTGCAATACTCTACTTTGTCTTCTTACTCCACCCTTTCAAATTTTTTGTGCAACTTGTTTATCATTTTCTTCCATTATCTTTAACAAGTTCAAGAGCAAGTTTGAGTCTCTTTTGACATCCATGTTGATAGTTTATTTTCTATCTTTTTAAATTATCTTTGCTTCATGTATGAGAATTATGATGTCATGCTACAATTTATCTAATCTTCAGTCATTAATTTTCAGTGCATCAGATACGTTGTCAAGATGGATCTAATTTCAGGTAAGATATGCCTATGATCATATTTCGATTCTCATGGATGTTTTCTTTCATTTTCTTCAGTTGAAACCTCAGTTCATATGTGAGAAATAGATCAACTGCTCTAACCTGGTCCCTGACCTTGTTTGATGTGATAATATTGAGCTTCTTTAACATTGCTTCCCACAGATGTAGTCAATTCGATTCCTGTGTATTCCATCTAGTGAGCTACACTTGGTTATGGTATTGAAAAAAAAAGTATTTGCCATGAAGGATACTTTTTTTTTTGAAAACTCCATGATTTGCAGCTTAATTTCTGTTATGCAGGGCAATTATTTGTTGCAGTGGAGCCCTGGTGGTGTAGTGGTTACAAGTGGTTACCAGTGCTTACAACTTGGGATGCGACAGTTGAAAACCAACAGGCTTGTGGGAGAACGACTGGGTTTTCTTCTCTCATGAACAGCAACAGTCTCAGAAGCCAATGGAGGCTCACCAAGAGCCAGCAGTGACTCGATGGCAGTGAGTTTGTTGTTTGAATTATTATGCTGGGTTGCTAACTGCCAAGTCAGCAGTTTGAAAGCATCCTGCTCCCTTGGAGAAAGATTACTCCTTTAAAGAGTTAGACAGAGTCTTGGAAACTCACAGAGGCAGTTCTATTCTCTCCCATAGGAGAGAAGGTTGTGAGTCAGCATTGATTTGATGGCAGTGAGATTGGTTGGTTTGGGGGTCATTCCTCTTTGTTTTCACTGTTCATATTCTAATTGCCAACAAGAATAAATGCCTCTTGATTGGGGATTTGACCAATTTCAGGATAAAGAAATTAGTTGAATTCTTCGATTTTTTTCATCATTGACTTTAGTTGTTAGTGCATAAATTTAAATAATATTGAATTAATTTATGTCACTTATAGATATATAGATTTAACCTATCTTATACATGTATAGCACTGTACTTCAAGATGAATTTTGAAATTCTTTTTGATTATGAATATGATGGCTTTCCTCTTCAATTGGCCATTCTCAGTATAGTAAACCATAGTAGTGTCCTATTAAAAATAGTGAATACCAGTCATTTCAGCTGATTAGTATGAGTTCCATTTCATTGCTGACAACTTCCAATTTTCCTAGATTTATACTATGTACATTGCATGCTCCAGTTAATTGGAATTTGTAGCTGCTTCTCATTTTGATGTGTCCCCCATCATCAGGTGAAGGTATCAGAAGTTTTAACACATCCACCTCTATTTGAGTTGACCAGTCTTCTATAGTCAAATTTTGAATGCCTTCTAACATGAATGGCTCATCTCCTGGCACTGTATCAGACAATGTTCTTCTGTAGTCCAGAAGATTATCAGGGGTTAATTCCTCAGAAATGTCCTGTCTATTCCTTCTTCCTAGTCTGTTCTTAGTCTGGAAGTTCTGCCAAAGCTCCTCTACCATGGGTGACCCTAGAGGCATTTGAAATATCAATGCCATAACTGCCAGTATCATAGGAACATGTCAGCCTCCAACGCACAACAGACAGACTAGTGGTAGAATTTCACTGCAAATCTATAAAAAGCAGTGATCAACAGTTAGAAGATTTCTTGGCTGTCAATAAAAGATTCCTAGGAACCATTCCAGAAGCTTTAATACATTGGCCAAAAAATTCAATCTTATAAACAAAATAGAGAATTTCTGAACATCCCAGGATCAATTGCTCCTCTCCTAGAACTACTAGTGCATTTCATAGTATTCTTATCTGTCCTAAAACTTGAAAGGTCAGCTCTAGTGAAAAGAGACATTGGCTTAATTGGAAAGTAGCTCCCGTTACCTCACAAACTTTCTCACACTTTAAAAACCAAACAAGCATCAAAATCAGTGGTTCCCAACCTTTCTATTGCCACAACCTTTGAATACAGTTCCTCATATTGAGGTAACCCCCAACCATAAAATTATTTTCATTGCTACTGCATAACTGTAACTTTGCTACTGCAATTAAATGACATTGCTACATTTTGTGACAGTTATGCATAAAAAGTCGACGTCAGTGTGAAGGTTGAGATAGCTTCTTTCTCACCAGATTAGAAATTCTTGAGGCACACTTTGCAAGAGTACAATGAAGATGATCTTCCACAAGTCTACTATATTTAGACTTGATAACCAACAAGCTGAAAAACCTTGTTTCATAAAGATGTGTTGTTAGAAATGGAAAAAGAAGGCACAATAGTCTCAGACAGAACAAGATATGACTGCAAACACTTGATCCAGAATTTTGTAACTGGCTTTGGAGCGAAATCAGTTCTCACTTCATCGCTGTTAGTAAGTTCGATGAACTCCTCGATGGACTGTCTCAGGAACATCTTCAACTTTGACTGTGAATGGGCTTCTGCCAAGCACAAATAGGTGTCAGGTAGATTTGGAAAGTATGATGAAATTTCATGTGCAAGCATATGCAAGCATTTCTTTCACAGAAATTATCACCAGAACCCTTTTGTCTGGTTCAATGTCATGTTCTTCAAAGAAAGCAGATAAAGTAGGCAACATATACGTTTTATTTTCATCCAGTTTTCTTTTCTTTTTTTCTTTCTTTCCTCCAAAGTTGAAGTTTTACTTGGAATGATCAGATCTTTTCAGACAAATGAAGGTATGTTGCACTTGGTCCTTGCAGTGATACATTTAACTCATTCAAGGTGGCAAAGATCTCAACCAAGTAAGCTATTTTCTGCAGCTCACTTTTATCTCTGAAACGTGCCTGGAACTACCATCTTCTTTTCTGATTAAAAATCATTTTGAGTTCATCACGAAGCTCAAAAAGACCTTTTAAAACTTTTCTTCTCGACAGCTATCTCACTTCAGTGTGACAGAGCAGAGCATTGTTCAGCACATCCAACTCATTGTATAGTTGTGAAAACAGTTGACCGTTTAAAGTGTTCACCTTTACAAAATTGGCGGAACTTATGACTTTTTCATTACTTTTTATAGCTTTCATGGCAGTGTCTTCATTGCTAATTGTGGCAGTCACCTAATTTGGTGTCAATTTGAGGCTTAAATTTGTAGGGGTGGAGACTAACCTGTCAATCTGGAGATAGCCAATGTAATCTCTGTGTGGGCATGGCTTTCTCCTGAGAATTTTGGGAAATCTGGCTGTATTTCCCCCTTGGAGGTGAGAGACTCACTTCTCAGTCCCTTGGAGATGCTCTACTGACAAGACACAAGGCTAACTCCCCGTGAAACATCCCAGAGGAGAAGACACATGCACTTACCCTGAGGGAACCAGACCTCTGAAGCTGAAAAGCCACCTAGAGACTCCTGCCAGTGCTTAGAAGCTTCTACCACCACTGGATACACTGGATACACCACTGGATGCACCTACTGGCCTGTGATTGTCTTGGTGCCATTGCATGTGCTTTATAGACTAGAACTGAACATATGGGTTAATATTGGACTTATAACCTTGGACTGGACTAGGCTGGGATGTTTTCTCAATATTCAATTACTCTTCTATATGAACTTTTTTCTTATACACATATGAATGTCTATGGATTTGTTTCTCTAATCTACCCAGACCAACACGCTAATATTTGTTGATCAATCATACAGTGAGTTCCGATGACTTTTGGTGACTCATTCAGTACCAAATGTTGAAATACAGATCAACCTCCTAGCATAACTGGAGCACCATCTGTGCTAACACCACAAACCTTTTCCCAAGAGATCTTATGTTCCTTCAGAAATGCACCAACTGTGTCAAATATATCACAAACAGTAGTTGTTATTTCAATAGGTCTGCAAAAAAGAAACACATCTTTAAAGTCGCCATCATTAATATAACTCACGTAAATCAGTAACTGTGAAGAGTTTGCCTTGTCTGTAGAGTCATCAAGCTGGATGCTAAATATTGGAGATGGAGAAAATGTAATTTCTTGGATTGCCCGATCAAGAATATCAGCAAACATGTCATCTATTCTTCTTCAGACAGTATTGTTAGATAAGGCAATTACACTCAATTTTGTAACAAATTTATCTCTGATCATAGCTCAAACAATGTTTGCTGGCAACAATAAATCCTCAACAATGGTGTGAAGTTTCATAGCTCTGGTGATTCTGAGTGCCAACAAATAGGAAGCTTCAAGGGCTGCTATGTTTTGTTTGTGAAACTTGCCACCAGTGTCAAGTCTGGCTTTCTTGATTCCATCAATTTTGCTTGTATAATAGTTGGTATCCTGGCTAGCAAAGCTTAGATGCTTGCTATCAAAATGGTATTTTAGTTTGTCAGCTTCATAGATTCGACTGATAGAACTTCACAACACATAACACATTGCAGTTTCTGAATTCCTGCTGTACAAAACCTCACTATATTTTCTTTTACCATTCTTCTCTACATGATTCATTGTCATGGGATGATTTGATAATGAAAATAATATATAACAATAGCTTTAATAATACAAAAGATGACACACGACATAGTTCATTCAGTCAATACAGTTCTTTAAAGTTTCCTATGAGTTACTATTCTGTTTTCTTACTTACCTATTACTATCACAAGGGGACAGTATTGACATCACCCACTGCTGAATATAAAAGGACTGATCAGCCTCCAGATTAAGTTCCCATGGTACAGATATTTTTTTTGCAGTAGTTGATGACTTTACAGTACATGATTTTACCCAGTAATTTTAATTCATGAAGTGTCATTTTACCTCCAATACTGCTGCTTTCAACATAGAAGCTATTTTCTATTCAGTAGCTGCTCTCTACACATGTGTGACTGGTCCACATAAGTACATTTGTATGGGGTGAATGGGATGGGCTTGGTGCACTGTACTTGTATGTGGTCATATCTGCATGTGGGCGGCTCTGCCTGAAAATGGATAGAGAAGTGGTGTATTGGTTCCTGAGGCATCAGAAACAGATGTTTTATGATGGTCTTAGGCACCCCTGTGAAAGGGTCATTCGACAACCCCCTCCCCAGGGGTCTCGACTCCCAGGTTGAGAACCACTGCTCTAAAACAAATAAACTAATGACTTTACAATTATGTTGTCTGAAATGATATTATCATCTTTATCACTAGATTTCAATATTCATTTCAATGACTCACAGGATTCACACAAGATTCATGATAAGAGGGTTTATTATGGAAGTTCACAGGTGGCAATGCCAGCAGCTCCTCTTCCTCGCTTGTGACTTAAACTGGAGGCGTGCAGTGCCCAGGACCCTGCAGACCGGCAACCCGGAGGAACTGCAAGGCAGGGAATTGCAGCTCTTCAGGTCTGCAATAAAAATGGCCTCCAATAGACTACATTGCAAGAAATAGGGGAAAACAGAATGGAAGGAGTGAAAAAGTAGAATAGGCTGAACCTGCAGGATTTGTGGTAGAAAAAGTGCTGGACTGACATGTTATGAATAGACCTTGAGACTAGTTTGGAGGTTTGAGCAGGGGAGCACAGCTACTCGTATACCCTTCATAGAAGGATGGTCTCCTTCTATCAGGGAAGGTCATCCTCTTCAACCAAGCATCCGAAGGGACACCTCTGGACCTGTGAGGGAGAAACCAGACACCCGCGAAGTCAACCAGATCAGGGGGATCCACCCTGGCAATCAATGGGGTGACAGATGTCGCAGCCAGCTGGCTCTCACCGCCGCTTGTTATGAATGGGAAGTGGAATATTTCCTAAAATGGAGGGATTTGACAGATGTTGATAATACTTGGGAATGGGAAGAAAATTTAGGTTGTCCAGAATTAATTGAAGCATTTCT
Source organism: Nesogale talazaci (assembly GCA_004026705.1). Taxonomy (NCBI): domain Eukaryota; kingdom Metazoa; phylum Chordata; class Mammalia; order Afrosoricida; family Tenrecidae; genus Nesogale; species Nesogale talazaci. The sequence goes on along the minus strand of PVJH01006496.1, from coordinate 5,367 downwards.
CAAATCTCAAAAAGAGCTAGTAAAGACAAAGATAGTACAAAAAGAAAGTCTTTATCTGATGGTAACTCTGGCGATAGTGAATTGAAAAAGAAAAGAGATGCAGCTGACAAATCAAGGTGCTTTGCCAGAACCCTTGATCCTGAAGGAATAGCTGGGACAACAGACAGCAGGGGGGAAGTCATGTTAGATGAGGCCAACTTGATGCCAGCAAAAGAGGCAAACATGAAATGCCCTCAAATTGTAATTGTGTTTTATGAAGAGAGACTAACTTGGCTTTCTAGTCCAGCAGATAAAGTTCCATAATATTTTGCATTGCTCACTAGATAGATGATATATATATATGTAGATAGATTATATATATGTATATATATAAATATGTTTGGTCTTGGGTTTTTTGCTTTGATTTTTAGTCAATGAGAAGAATAACTACATTCTATTGAAAATCAAGTTTGTTATACTTGATGTTCTTGATGTAGTATTAGGAGGGTTTGGGTGTTATTCTGTTACATAAATAGCACAGGTTACTTTGAACAAATAAAGCTTTCTTTAATTGCTTCACTGATCAGAAAAGAACATTTGCTACCATGGTAAATGTGGTAGTTACAGAGTTCCATGTCAACTTGAAAAAAGAGTGAAGGGGTGGAGTTTAGCCTGTCAATCAGGTTACTGCCTGAAGATGCCTCCTAGTGGGCCTGACCTACTTATGAAGATTCTGGGAACTTCCTCTCTTTTTCTGTAGAGAGGCAGACCGCATTCTCTCTCTGCTTCACCTTCCTGTTGACAGGCCACATGGAGCCGTGCTGGTGGCAGCTAGGGCCCTGGAGATGCTGCAATTGCCATTGGATCCATAAGAGTTTTCACCAACCGGCCTGTGTTCTTTCTGCATTTGCATCAATGCATGTGCTGCATGAGTCAAAAGAGAAAGTTATATACTAGCGCTGAACACATGGGCTACTATTTATGTACTTGCTCTGGAGTGGACTGGGGTGTCTTCTCAATATACAATTGCTCTATGATGTAAAGTTCTTTCCTATAATTTAAAAAACCATTCTATTGGAAGCTTTTACAGCAGTTATAACATTCCATGCATCAATTGTATTAAGCACATTTGTACATATGTTGTCATCATCATTTCAAAAACATTTCTTACTTGAACGCTTGGTATAAGCTCTTTTTTTTAATGTTCTGAATTCTTTTTTAAAAATCACTTTATTGAGGGTTCATACAGCTCTAATCATAATATATACATACATACTTTGTGTTGGTATTTATATATTTTGAAGAATGGGGCTCTTTCAACTCTTATCACAATCCATACATCCATTCATTGTGTCAAGCACATTTGTACATTTGTTGCCATTATCATTCTCAAAACATTTTCTTTCAACTTGAGCCTTTGGTATCCCCTTCTCATCTTTTCCCCTCCCTCCCTGCTCCCCACTCCCACATGAACCTTTGATAATTTATAAATTATTATTATTATTTTATCATATCTTATACTTTCTGATGTCTCTCTTCTCCTACTTTTTTGTTGTCAGTCCACCAAGAAAGAGGTTATATGTAGATCCTTGTAATTGATTCCCTCTTTCTACCCTGTCTTCCCTCTGCCCTCCTGGTATCACCACTCTCATCACTGGTCCTGAAGGGATCATCTGTTCTGGATTTCCTGTGTTTCCAGTTCCTATTGGTACCAGTGTACATTGGAGTTATAAGGTAGAATTGGGATCATGATAGTAAGTCAGGGGATGGGGTGGGAGAAGCACTTAGGAACTAGAGGATGGTTGCATGTGTCATCATTGCTACACTGCACCCTGATTGGCTTATCTCCTCCCCAAGACCCTTTTTAAGAGGATGTGCAATTGCCTGCACATGGACTTTGAATCCTCACTCCTCACTCACCATCACTCACAATAATATGATTTTTTTGTTCTTTGATACCTGATACCTAAACCTATTGACACCTCGTGATCTCACAGGCTGGTGTGCTTCTTCCATGTGGACTTTGTTGCTTCTGAGCTCAATGGCCGCTTGTTCACCTTCAAGCCTTTAAGACCCCATATACTCTTGTCTTTTGATAGCCGGGCACCATCAGCTTTCTTCACCACATTTTCTTATGCTCCTGCTTTGTCTTCATCAATCATGTGGAGAAGATGAACATCATGGAATACCAGTTTAATAGAACAAAGTGTTCTTGCATTGAGGGAGTACTTGAGTAGATACTCAATGTCCATCTGCTCCCTTAATACTAAATCTATAAATATATGCTTAGAGATGTATTTCCCCATCATCATATATAAATATATATATACACATCTGACTAAAAAGTTGCAATTCAAGTCATGTCTTAATACTTTGCTGGTGAATATCTAATAAGCTGATTAGAAATGCTGCCATTTAGGACCTACTGACAAAAATGGGTGAACAAACTTGTAATTTCAACTATTGAACTGCAGGTTTTTTTATTTATTTATTTTTTTTTATGCACCAACCCATTCTTTACATGTAGGTTCAAGCTCAGCATTTGGGTTACTATAAATCAGCTAATGCCAGGAAAAATAGCTTTGTAGCAATCAGAATGCTAGTCCAATTGTGTATTATTTATTGTAAATACTGGCGAAGAGTGGTCAATAAATAGTTTCATGTTCCTTTAAAGAAAAAAAAAAGTAGTGGCGATCCCCATGAGAAATGCTCAGGGTTGAGTTGTTTACCAGAATGTTTTACAAAGTTCTGTGGAGTCTGCAACAAATGTCCAAAGGGCATACCACTCTGCTGTAGGACTCACCCCAAAGGTATTCATTCAGTTTAAATTCTGTGGGCCAGCAAACTCAGCTCACTGCGTCATGTGCCCAGGGGCACCCTACTCCAGATACACTCCGCTCTACAAGCCAGCCTCCTCCACAAAAGCACTCAGCTTTCCTAGTTCTGTGCTTTGGGAAGTCCACCATTCTATGCCAGGCTCCAGCTCCTGTTTCTGCTGCTGTTCCTCTGTTCTTCCGGGCCTAAGAGGTTAACTGTGTAGGGATCTTGGGTTCAGATGGAGTACTCAACTTCTGCCTCATTATTAGTAAGGAGACCCCTCCTCCTGCTTCTCAGAGGGCTCATTGTATACACAACAGGATGGCACTCCAAGCACTCCTATTAGCAATCACTCACAGGTGAACCCGGTTGGTAACACACAAACACACAATTTCTTACCAGATTCCTGCAGGGAAAGGTCATTTGGTGGGAGTTAGCAATTTTGGATAGAAGAGCCACATTAAAATAATTCACTGCCACTACAACAATGACAATAATTCCAGTCTCCGAATTGGAAAAATAAATTGAAGATGCTTAGCAATTATTAGTGAAGATACTGGTTGCAACTATTACAAGAAGTTCAGGCTTTGGAAAAGATATTATCATAAATTAAAGAAGCAGCTCAAACACCCTTCAATCTGACAAGGAAAGAGGGAGTCCTGGAGCTGCACCAGAGACTTTTTCTATGGTGTCGCATAAACCACAATGAGAAACTCCCGTGCACATTTCTCATCGACTTTCTGCATTTAGCCTCACATGTTTACAAAAACTCCTGTGTCCCGGCCTGCGGGTCCGTAATTCACAAGTCCTGGAAGGAGGAGCGGGAATTGGGGGGACAGGAGACGCGAGAAATGGAGACAAGACAGGATTCTGATCAAGTCTCGTTTATTGGGGAAAAGTAGACCGGTTTTATAGGGCAGGCAAGCTTGGGCAATTAGCATATGGTGATCTTCAAAATTAACAAGTGAATGGCAGCACAGCTGCAAGCTGAGCTTCCAAGGCCAGGGCTGTGAACAGTCACAAAGGTAACTACGAACCTCAGGCAACAGACTGCAACAGAGTTCAGGCAGATCCGGCCTGTTTCCAGGTTAAGCATGTCTGCTGGATGGCTCCCGACAGGTCCCCCTTTTTTATTTTTTCAAGTGATATCCTCCCGGGAACTCCACCTGTCTTAGGTTGTCAGGACACACACTCAGTCCTTACCCGTCATTGGTCAATGGCCTTTTAATGTGACCATGACCTGTCTTAGGTTGGTAAAGAGTGTTCCTGATCTTACCCGTCATTGGCTGTCAAGTTCAGCTCACGGAGGCAGAGGGTCTTATCACATTCTAGTCAGAGGATCTTATCACATTCTAGTCGTGTGTGCCACTCTGTTCACTGTGTGCCACTCTGTTCAGTGTGTGCCACTCTGTTCACTGTGTGCCACTCTGTTCAGTGTGTGCCGCTGTGTTCAAGATCGCTCATCTCCAAGCGATAATAATGAACTTGCCGGGGGTCTTGCTTGAATGGTCTCAATCTGTTGCTTAATAAATGCCATGAGGTTGTTGAATAGTACTGGCCGTAATGAAGGCAAAAGCAATAAACTAACGAGGGGGCCCAAAAGTGCCAAGACGTAAGGCAACAGTCCATTAAGCCCGGTCCACAGTGGATTCTTCTCCAAGTCTTCTTGCAGCCGCTTCGATTCCAGATTTGTTGGTATAAAAACAGCATCTTTCCTGTAAAGTCAAACAAATACCTCCCTGCTCTGCAGCAATTAAATCTAAACCTCTTCTATTTTGTAATACTACTTCTGCTAAAGAATCTACCTGATCTTGCAAATCTTGCATAGTGCCTGACAAGGCCTGCACATCTGAGACTAATTGTCTAGATAATTTGGTATACTGAGTCAGGGAGACATCCAAACCTGCAGTTCCAAAGGCCACTGCAGTACTGATCTCTAATCTTACAAATAGGGCAACTAGTTGCACTGCCCTTTAGCTTTTTCTGCCATGTGATCAATAGCAGGGATAGGGACAGGCTCGTTTCCAGGAATAATATCTATGTCTGGAAGGAGAAAAGCTAGCACACATAACTCTGTCCAAATGCTGGATAACTGGGTAAAAGCCCTATTGTAGCCACAAACAAAAAACTGAACTATTAAGGGCACATAAGGAGCCCGTAACATTAGAACAAGAAACAAAAAACAAATCCTGCCAAATCCACATAATCTCGCAAGTATTGTTTAGGGAGGAGGAAAATAAACAAGTCACATTCAATAAACTGCAACGGTAAAAGGACTAGGTAATGCAAGAGGGACAGGATATCCCTGCTGCATTTTTTCAGGATACATTTCTGTAAAAATGGAAAAGAACACACTCTCAGGGAGAAATCTCTTCCCTGGATCAAGTTAGGTACTAGTCCCTTAGGGTTAATTCCCAAATGGGGGACTGGTAGAAATGTCACACAAGAAGCACATTGCTTAACAATCTGTCTGGCTTGTTCTCTAGTTATTTTAAACATCAGTCTTAGGGACTGGGCATTCTAGGAGAGGGCAATCGCCGTGTCTCCCTCTGTAAGGTATTAAAAGGGTGA
>PVJH01006495.1:0-101222 GCA_004026705.1 Nesogale talazaci | reverse complement strand
GCATCTGTTAGGGAAATCTTATTATTCTGTGTCTGTCACTAGAAAATTGGAACAAATGTCGCAAGACCTACACACTTAAAATGTTATGATGTGTTTTTAAAACTGCTTTCCACAGAAGGCCCTTTATTTTATTAGAAAATTATAAGCAAACAAGCCTTGTTTAATGGCTTTCAAAGGATAAGTACATTTCATGTCAAAATTGTATCACTTTCAATTGCTTTCCACTTTGAAAAATCTGTCAGGCCCTGGTGCCCAAGAAAATAGACTACCATGACTGAAGATTTCTTGCTGAAGGATATAATGCATGCTCAATTAAACCAATGCAGTGTGTGTAATGGTCTGATTCTGTCTTAGGAAGAACCATTAGCTCTCTGTTTAGGGAACAAAATTTTCCCAATGCCTATAACATTGGATATAACCCAACAGCAACTGTTTGAACTCCTATCTCAGCAACGGTTTGGTTTTCATTTTCTTTTAATTTTGACCGTTCCTTGAAATTTTTACCTTTTCTTTATTATATGCAGTCAGTGTGTCACATATTTTAGCTAGCAAATAAAGAAATATATGTAAAATATTAAAACTACAACCAGATTTTTCAATTGGTACATGTGTTGCTATTTTAATAGAGAAGTCCTAAGTTCTTTATCTCTTCAAATATCAAAAGATATCTATATCTACCACACAACAAATGGAATAGCAAAAACAATATATATGGTTGGAAAATCGTAGAACAACCTGATGTCCGTCTTATAATCTGTATTATTGGATAAATGCATCTCTAAGACAGTAGCAATCAAGCACAGAGTGGGCAACTAGTAACTTTTCAAAAATGATTACCATAAATATATAATTTAAGATACATATTTTACTATATATTCTAAGAAAAACAAATTCTAAACATGAATTTGTGACCCCAATAAAGTAGGGTGTGGTGTTACTAAATTTCATCAATTGTACTCTTTCACCCAGTATACAATGTCATCATGTATAAACTTGCTTTTTTCCAATGGCACATGATTTTTTTCCCTTGACATTATTATGTCCCTTGTTCTTGTAATATATATTCCAAAAGACGGGGGAATTGTGTTTCAAATAATTATAGTTCTACCAAAGCTTTTCACATCATTTAAGACTTAGATTGATTATTCACAGTGCCATGAAGACATGTCAGTTAGAGACAAGAGACGGTTTAGAGAGGTTTACACTTTGCAGAGTGCCACCTGTCTCCAAAGGGCACATTCATTAAAAAGCTCCAGGTGCAAGTTGTGGGAGCAAAACAGTATAATGAAGTCCTTTGCCTTCATGTACACCTTTTGATTAATAACATCCTCTGTCAGTTCTAGCAGATTGCATATCGATGTTCACTGTAATAAACCCGAGATACCAGCTGAAATTTGTCCTTCTCTGAATATAGTAAGCCACCATTTATTTGTGACATGAATTGTCACATGTATGTGTATGTGCATATATATGTATATATATAAATATGGAAGTGGTATCTTTCTGATACAGTGGCTTTAACAAGGAAAAATAGCTAACGAGCAGGCAAAATGATATTCATTCAATAAATAATGCCTAATATGGATAAAATTTTACCTAATCTCCTTAGTCTTATATAATGAATCATAAAATTGAAAAAAAAACTCATTATATATTAGCTATTAACTAGTAATAGTTATTACTATTTTTATTGACACGATCACATATTATCCTCAAACATAGTTTGGTAGGTTATATACAATTATCCTCATTTTATCATCAAATGTAAAAATAAGAAATTACATTTATTGTAGTTAGTCTTCATATAATCTGGATTGCCTATACAGAAAGACATATGTAACAAGGACAAAGAATTGAGACAGGAGTGGGGAGATAAGAAAACAGGCCCAGCAACAATGATCATATAAAATGGACCCAGTCTAAAAAAAAACAAACAATATTAAAAGTTATTTAGAATAAACTGAGAGTGGGTCCAAAGGGAGATCTAATGGCAAGGTGTTACATTCAAGTCCAAGTGCAGTTGCTAAGAACCTCTTTGCAATGCTCTTCCTATGATACTAGGGCTGTTCATGTTCTCACTCTGGGAGCACAAAAAGGTTTATGCTTAGCAGAGTGGGAAGTGGGGGACACAGGAAGTCAGCACCAATGAGTACAAGAAACAATAAAATGTTCTAAAGTCGGTTTTGGTGTTCATTGAGCAACCCTTCTTAATACAGTTGAAGTACTGAATTATTTAATGTGCTGATTATTACTCAATAAAACTAATTTTAAAAAAGAAAGCGGGAACCTATTATAAAGATCTACATATAACCTCCTCCTTGGGATAGGGACAATGGTGAATTGGGTAAAGGGAGCTATTGGACAGTGTAAGATCTGAAAAAATAATAATAATTTTATATAAATTATTAAGAGTTCATGAGACGGGGAAGAAGAGAGGGAGGGTAAAAATGAGGATCTCATACTATGGAATTAAGTAGAAAATAAATGTCTTGAGACTGATGAAGGCACCAAATGTACAAATGTGCTTTGACATACAATAGATGTATTTATGTATTATAATAAAATAATTAAAATAATAGTAAAATAAAGGGGGAGGGAAGGAAAGCACACAGTTCCACTTCTACTGCAAGCTTTGCAATTTTAAATAAAATGAAGTCATTTTGAAATCAAAAAAAGTTTGCATATATTGTCTACATATTATTTTCTTGAAAATGCATTTAGTAGTTTTATATGCATTGCCTCCGAGAAGTTTACTAACTTGCCCAACATCATACAAATAATATATATCAGCACTCAGATAATGTGGAATCACCTGGTTCCAATATAACAACTTTTTATATTTATCTGTCTTTTAGTACTGCAAATGGTAAATGCACTAAACTTCTGACCAAAATGTTGGAGATTAACCCAGAGAGATGTCTCAGAGGAAATTCTTGGAGATCTACTTCTGAAAAACCAACCATTGAAAACCATACAGGGTGCAATCAAGTTGGATTCAACCCATAGAGACCTTAACACAAGGAAATATTGTCTGGTCCTGTCACATCCTCACAATATAGCAACTGGTATTAGTATATTAATTGGTAGTCTCCATGTGTACCAAATATACATTATCAATTTTCCAAACCAAAATAATAATTCAATGCCAGAAAAACTAACCCCTTCCAGTGCTTCATCAGCCTGTCAAAACATTTCCATTGATGTGTGGAACCTGATTTTTGACTAATAAATAAGGTAAGGGGAGCCTTGTTTGGGGCTAATGCTTCTAGTGTAGTCTGAACTTCTTCCTTCAGTAACATGGGTTATTTCTCATATGCTACCTGCTGAAATGACTGAATATTGACCAGTTCCTTTTATTACCTTGACTTTGTGTGTTCTTTACATTTTCTATGACTTATTTCAATATTTTGCCCTTAGACACTGAACATTGCAACTTGAGGCTTGAACTTGAGATGTAATGAGCATGTTTGTTCATTTTTAGTTTCCTAACTGGCGTTTGGACATTTCATTATAATATTTTATTTTTATTCTCAAGTGGTCCTTTGAAATTTCTTTTCAGTTCCTTGACTTCATTTCTTCCATATTATTTAGCTATGTAGAGCTGCATGGTCAGCTATTCAAAACCACCAGTCACTCTGAGGGAAAAAGATGAGGCTTTCTATTCCTGTAATGAGTTTTTGTCTCAGAAGTTCACAGAGGCAGGTCTCCTGTGTCCTCTAAGATCTGGCTGAGAGTCAGAGCAAGTTTCATGACTTTGCTGACATCTACAATGGTCTCTGTTTTCTTTTCAGTAATATTTTGATTTTTTTCATGTATGTTTTTTTATGTCATTACATAGCTCATCAGGTCTTCTGTCATTAATATTTAATACACCAAATCTGTTCTTCACATGTTCAAAAAATTCAGGTAAGATAGAATTAATGTCTTATTTGGGCTCATGTTGACTTGTTTTTATTTTTCTTCTGTTTCAAGCTGAACTTACATGTAAACAATTATTGGTCTGTTCCACAGTTTGTCCTTTGTCTTGTTTTAGTTGCTAATATTGAGCTTCTCCATCATATCTTCCCATGGATATAGTCAATTAGATTTGTGTGTATTCTACTAGAGAAGTCAATGTATATAGCAGCTTTTAGTTGAAAAAAGGTTTTCCCATGAAAAGTGGTTTATATTGTCAAATTCTATTGTGCAACCACCAGTTCCATTTCTATCACCAAACCATATTTTCCGCCTTCTGTTCTTTCCTCTTTATTTCCAACTTTTACATTCCAACCACACATAATTACCCATGCACTTGTTTGCATTTCTGATAAATTTCAGAATAAAGAGATATAGGTAGATTCTTCAATGTCTTCATCACTAGCTTTGGTGACTGGTACATAAATTTGAATAATAGCTGTATTGAGTTACCTTGAAGCAGAGAGATATAATCCTATAACAGACAGCATTGTACTTCAACATAGATCTTGAAATGTCCTTTTTAACAAAGAATGCAATCAAATTCTGCTTGACATTCCTGGTATAGTAACCCATGCTTTTCTGATTCACAATAGCCAGTAATAGTACATGTCATGGTAAATGCCAAGAATGTCAATTTTGATACATACCAGTTCATTTTTAACAACTTCTAATTTTTGTAGATTCATATTCTGCACATTACAGAATCTTATTATTAACTGATATTTTCAACTGTGTCTTCTCATTTGAGGATCATGCTCCATCAGCAAATGATGACTCCGAAGACTTGACTCCATCATTATGGTCAACTCAACTCTGAGAAGGCAACTCTTCCTTAGCCATATTTTGAGTGCCTACAGAAGGCAGTTCATCACTATCTTCAACAATACTCTGCTTCTTTTCATGAGTTTTTCAGTATCTGACAATGTTTTCATTATGTCTCTAAGGTTTTCCATGGCTAATTTCTCAGAAATGAGCAGCCTCTTCCTTCTGCAGAGTCCGGTCTTTGTCTGGAAGCTTCACCAAAACCTGTTAACTCTGGGTGACCCTGCTGGCATTTGAAACACTGATGACATATCAGCCAGCATCACAGCAACACACAAGCCACCACAGGTCAACAAACTGAGAGGTGGCTGTGTTTTAATCCCATCTGGACAAGGTTTGTTTTGTTATGTTAATGAGGCAACACTCACATCAGGTGTATTTTGAAATATAAAAAAAAAATAAATAAATAAGTCAGTTGTGCAGAGGTAGTAGAAGAGAGATTCCAAGGCCCATAAAGATGGCCCAGAAGGAATAGGACCTCTAACCCGCAAACACACACAACAAAGCTGACAATGAGTGAGAAAACTTTTCCTGAGAGAAGGCATCTTAAATGGAGACTTGGAAGCATTCTGAGCTATGAGAAAATATGCTAAACGTGCCCAATTTTTGGTATTTCTGGTCTAGTATCAATAGATAACTAAGACAGCATTTGTTGCTTTCAGCATTTAACAGCTACCTACCATGTAAAAGCAGAGTTGGATTTGGGTAATGGGCAAAGGTTGGATGATTTTCAAGAGGCTCATGATAAAAGTACAGTTTAAACTCATTAGTAACTCTGTGGCAGAAATCTGCTTCTGTGAATATTTACATGATCAAAAACTGTATATGGTTTCATATTTTAGAATAAACTGGATGACAGTGAGTTTGTTTTGGTAATAGTAAGTCTTGATAACCTTGAAGAACTGGAAGAAATCTGGGTAACAAAGAATTGCAATGAGAGCTATGAAGGGAGTGAGAAGAGCTATACAGAAAGTCAGATTTGTCTTAGAGAATATATATGGCACCAGTCACTGACTGTTGCTAGAAATGTGGGTGTGAAGTGTGCTTCCGGTGAAGCTTTAAAAGAAAATGATGAATGTAATTAGACAATGGAGGAAGATTAATGCTCTCATGCAGTAGCCAAGAACTTATCTGAATTATGTTCAATGATTTGGTGGAAGTCAGAATTTGTAAATGATGAACTTGAATCTCTGCTAGTGAGAATGCTAAACCAGCTTTTAAAGGGGCTGTGTGGTCAGGAGTTTGAAACCACCAGCTGCTCTGAAGGAGTAAGAGGAAATTGCCAGTTCTAGCCTGTCCTATAGGGTCTTGATGCATCGACAGTGCATTTTGAGTTTAATGTGATAAGTGATGACCTTAAAAATGAACTGTGCAAAAGAAACACAGAACTTAAAGATTTGGAAATTTATGTTGTATAACTAAGAGTATAGATCCTAGAATGTTCACCAAGTCTGAGGCTATACATTCTTTTGTTAAAGATATGAGTATTCTCCAAGGAAGTTTTGCATCATAAATCAACTGACTCCACGTTGGTGGCTCTATGGAAGAATTTCCACTTTCTATGCAAAAGATCCAGGTGCAGTTCCTCCCCGATGCCTCTCAAGTGCAATCAGTCCATGGAGTTTTGCATGTCTTATGATGCCGAAGCTATCTCAAGGAAGTTGCCAGAAGCAGACTAAGAAGGAAGGCAGGGCAGTCTACCTCCAGACATCAGCCCCCCAAAAGTCTTTGAGTCATAACTGTCTGATATGCTTGGTCACAGGGTCATGGGAGTCAGGAATGATCTGAAAGCTGCTAACAATAAAAATCCTTACCATATAATTTGTGTGAGATTAGGACATTATTTTCAGGGCATTCCTTAGTGTCTCTTCATTCTATCTATCTAAATCATTAGTATATAATACCAGAACTTTTCTTTCACAAGGATATTAAACTAAGTCACCTACCTTCTATTTTTCCCCTAGAGTTGTTCCTTGAAAAAAGGAGTGGATTGTAGGCCAGCTTATTGACCATATCCTCCCTACAAGAAGACTAGAACAGCCTGAGACAAGGCTCTCAAGTGTAAGGCGTGACAACCCCCCAGTAAGTATGAAATGGAACTAGGAAAGAAAGCCCATCAGGAAGACAGGCACTGTGACTACTCTTATCTGCTACACTGTTCTCTCCCAGATGACTTTCAAAAAGCCTTTGATGCTATAACTTCTCTAATAAACCTCATCTATTTTTCCCTTTGTCATAGTTTCTAGCTCTCAAAACTTCTCCAGCTATATCCTGTGACTCAGAATACAGCCAAAAGAATAAGTAGCGACAGCATTGAATGGGAGCAATGAAACCAGATCTGAGTCTATAAGAAGGAAAACTAAAGGAATGCTGACACAAGGCCTCCCAAGAACCTTTATGTGGATAGAGAATACCCCAGTAGGTGTTTTTCACCCTTTTTATCCTTATGTTCTTGCATCCATTTGCTTACAGAAACCTGAAATTCCCACAGAGCAGCTGAGCTTCTTTAACCGAAGGCAGGGAGTACAAACAGCTATCCCGCTGGCCTATTAACCCAGCAGGTGCTTTTAGTTTGGGCAAGCAGTATTTATTATTAAGTTGCGTTTGAATGTTTTTGAATGTTCCACCAGTCTCCCTCACTTCCTCATGCCTTACAGAGGCCTCTTTAATTCAATGATGTTACTAGTTAGTGCCTGGAAACATTTGAGATATGGAGTCATCATTTGGGGCATAAATCCTCCTAAACTAAAAATCCCATATGAGAATGTATACATTAAAACTATTTGAGTTATTTTCAAAAATATGATGACTTTCTCATCTACTTTTTGCTTGTTTGTTTTTTCTTTTTTTCCTTTTTTTCTCAGCTACTTTTAATTGATTAGATGAAAGGAGCATTAGAGATAAGTGTGACTAAAGGAGTGATAGGACAAAAGCTGAGATGTTTAAGCGGCAAGAAGACACTCCCTCTTCAGTGATATCTTCAGGCTCACCACCTTAAGTTTCATGCTGGACTCAAATTAGTCACAGTACTGAAGGATAAAGTTTAACCAGATCTGGCTTCTGTTACTTGTAACGAACTAACCAAAGGTCTGGGTGGTGCAATGGTTACGCATTCAGAGAACACACAAAAGGCAGGCAATTCAAACCCATCAGCCACTCCTGAAGAGGACAGAGAAGTTTGCTTCTGCAAACATTCACAGTTTTGTTATGTGCCAAAAATAAGCCAATGGCTACAGGTTAATGAAATAACCCTGATGTATTTTCCTTTCCAACCCAAGAACCGAGGAATTCTCTCAGGGTCACTGATAATTATGCCTATATTACATTTACAGCACAGTTCCATAATTTTTATATAGCCATATGCACTACATTACATGAGTTCCTTAAGGGAAGATACCATTAGGTACCACTTTGATGCCATGCTATCTAGTCCTGTGTCTGTTGGTTGAATGAGTGGATTATTCATTAACTGAGAACTAAGGGTGCTGTGGGCACTGAGCATCTCATTCTTCCTGCAGTATAGAACACCCTCCTACTCGGGGATGTCCTGCAACGGTTGAAAGGCTGCATGTTTGTTATAGATTGGCAACCCTGATTCTTTTTTATTCTTACTATGTTTTTGTTTTTCCATAAATTTCCATGTAACCTGTGCATTATTTCCCACCTCACTGTTTTTTTTAAATATTTGCCCAAGTAAACCTTTCATTGGATTTTCAACAGACACTTTATACACACTTTGTCTCTCAGTCATCACAGGCCAGTCTCCTTGACCTAATTAGACTTCTCCACTCACACATGGTGAGGAAATACACTAAGTAATTTATAAAGGACTTTGAAACACCAGCTGACAAAATGTCCAACTAATAATTCCCACCAGGGAGGAAAAATTTAAGTTGTAGGAGTGTGGTAAAGAGCGTGTGTTTGCATGCACGTACGTTCACATCTTTTAATCCACAAAATTTTCCAAGAATGTCAAGTTGTAAAATCTTCTGAGTAAACATTTAATAATCTTTTGTCATTTCTTTCAGCACATGTATTTAACATTGTATGATGGTGATTTGTCCTTCATATGTGACAAGATATTCTCGAGATATATAACTTGGGATCATGAGATTTAACATCAATGAATATTCACACATATTCCATGTCCTGTAATAAACCCTGCTGTTAATTTTTTTAAGTCTGAAAAAAAAGGTGCATACTGGGTTTTAAAGAGGAATTCTCAATGTTTTGATTAAAGGGACTGCTGTAATGGCCATGCTTGGAGAGAGTTTTCCTCCTAAAAAGCTGTGATGGGAAGATCTTAAGACAACCCCTCAAGAAATGCACTTGATATGCACAAGCTATGCACCCCTCAAGATACCCACTCCTCGATATGCACACCCTGCATTATCCGAACTCCTTGAACCTTTATGGATCCTGTAACTCTCACAGGATATCACCTGACTAGGGTACACTGCATGACCTTCTAATAGACTACAGAGAATTTGCAGCATTTGCAGTTTTCATTTTGTAATTTCTGGGTTATTAGATAACATAATTACCCAATTCAAAACTGCCAATGTCAATTTTACCTCACTAATACTACCACTTATCTGTCAGTTGGCCCAACAGTGCTGGCCTGTGTGCTACTAAGATGCTAGAAGCCTGGAAGCTGTGCCACAAGCATGTCAGTTTCCAGCTGGGTCGTCACCCATGGTAGACAGTTTTAGCAGAGGTTCCAGAGTTACACAGACTAGGAATAAAGAATAGGTGGTCCACTTTTTAGAGATTAGCCACTGCAAGAATGGCATGGAGACCACATCTGATCTACTCCAGCTACTCTAGGAGGAAGGAGAATCTAACTCGTCATCTTCCCAAGGAAGAATTGTATGGGGCAGAAGTCAGACACTTCTCCATCTTTCACCATCCTTACCCTACTCTGACACCAACACTCCTTTCCACAGCATTCTGTTTCTCTGCTGCATTCAATAATCCATTGCAAGGCCACACAGAACTCATGGAAAATACAATTATGAGGTTTATTGGGGAAATTAGCAAATTCAAGAAAAGAAACATAAAATGTACAGTTCTTTTGTTGGCAGTGCCAATTCTCAGGAACGCCTTTAAATATATCCCTCTCTGATGCCTTGCAGTTTGCCTTGCTCTGGAAAATGTTAGAAAATTGTTTGAATACTGATAAACGGCTAAAGGCCATATCACTGGGCTACCCACCCAAAGGTTTTCAGTCTTTTCAGTGGCCAGGAAGCCCACTATTGCATCTCATGGTCTTGGTGTTACTACCTCTGCTGTGGACCCTGACTCCATTGCCTCTCCACACCAGGATGTCCAGGTACAAAAGACATATTCCATTCATAAGTCTTCTTCCTTTATCTAAGTTTTTTGTAATTTTAACAGATTTATTGGCATAATTTGCATATCATACAAGTCAGTAGTTGAATCATAATAAAAAAGAATTATACAATATTCACCACAATTTTAAGACATTTTCTTCTTTTTTGTATTCATTATTATGAGCTCCCTTTTCCCCCACTCTACTCACTATCTTTCTAAATTTACCTAATCCTAGATTTCCTATAAATAAAAACATGCAAACAACAACAAAATCCAACAATAAAAAACAAAAAAGACAAGCCTCAGTGGAAAAGAAGCAGAAAATAATAGAAACTCCTAGAAAAATTAAATGGGTCAAAATGCATGAAAGTTTAACTTCGTTACATCTGCCTTAGTGTATTTCCCAGTGTCCTTTGTCTGATAGCATGGTGATGCACATCTCTGGGTCAATAGTCAGCAGGGATCCTTGGGATATTTAATCCATGTAGGGAACCTGAAAATGGATCTTGGAATCTCACTCTCATCCATAGTTTTCTGAAAACTGAGTGCTTAGAATTTGAACTCTATTATTTATGATCATGGGATCACACAAACTGATATGGTTCTTCCATATGAACTTAATTGACACCTCACTTAGATGGCTGCTTATTTTGTTCTTTTTGGGGGGAGGCATCACTGCCCTCTGGTGGGAGTGGGAGGCCCAGCCTTGCTCCTGGAGAGCTCCTGCTGGATTTGAAATGACAAATCAGTGGGCCGCAGTCCTGCACTCAACCACTATGCCACCGGGGCTAAGTCCAGATGGCTGCTTATTTTAAGACAAGCCTTTAAGATCCAAGGGTCTATTCTTTTTCCCAAAAAGTTTTAGTTGGGAGCTAAAACATATATCATTCCATATTTCAATCACATCAAGCAGTATACTTGCTATCACATTAGTTTCCAAACATTCTTTTTCATATGCCTACAAGTAATTGGAAAACTTGGCCTTAGTGAAGCTGGAGAGCACATGAAATAGAATATTGCAAGACAAATGACTTCTTCATTGCCAATATCTTTTTTCAACAACATAAGCGTTATCCACATAGACCTCAGTAGGTAGAATACATCAGAACCAAAGTAATACCCTATGTGGGAAGAGAATAGAGAAGGTTCATATTCTTAGCCAAAATTAGACATGGGCCAAATTTGGTACTGATCATCAATTGCTGATATGAAAATTAAGGTGGAAACCTATGAAAGTTAAAACAAGTCCACAGGAGCCAAAATATAACCATGAATATGTCCAATCTGAAATTAGAAGCCATCTGAACAGCAGATTTGACACATCGAACAAGAATGGCAGAAGACTGTGTGAGTCTGGGTATGCTAGAGAAACAAAGTCATGCACACACATGTGTATGAGAAAGGTTTACATACAAGAGCAGTTGTATACTGAGAAAACATCCCAGCTCAGATCAAGTCCATAAGTGTGATATTAGACCATATGTCTGACACCAATCTATAAAGTGCTCTTCACAAAATGCATGAAATGAGAATGAATGCAGGAAGATCACAGGCCAGTGCGTGCAAACTCAGTGGTAGTCGAAGCATCTCAACACTGGCAGGAGACTCCATGTGGCTTCTCCAGTTCCCAGGGCTGCATCAGAATAGGTTCATCTGGCTTCTCTTCAGGAATGTCTCACAGGAAGTGAAGAGAGACGCACAGAGAAAGTGAGATCCAGAGAGAGAGACAGACAGAGGGAGAGAGAATCTCCTGCTTCTAAGGAGGAAATCCAGGATTTCCCAGAATTCTCAGGAGAAGGCCATGCCCACACAAAGGCTTCTTAGGTTATGATCCAATTAACATACTAGACTCTACTTCTTCACTCTTAATTCTCTCAACTCCCAAATTGACACCAGATTATATAACCACCAAAAGACCCTACAAGTTGTAAAATGGCATCATAGATAAAGTGATGTTAAGGAGAAAAGAAAATAACAGAACAAAGTTATGTCAGAAGAAACTCCTACACTTGCTCTTGAACAGAGCAGAAAAATAAAGCAAATGGGAGAAATGATTAAGAAAAGAGCTGAACAGAAATTTAAAAAGGATTACTCGAGAATACCAAGTAAAATATTATAATGAAATATACAAAGACCTGAAATTATAAAATCAAAATTGCAGAAAGCATTCAGCATATCTCAAGTTGAAAGAAATTAAGAAAAAATTCTAGCCTCAAATTGAAATATTATAGGATCATATGGATAACAGTTGTAATACTTCAAGAAACATAAAATAGAAGAAGAAGAAATACACAGTCACTCTATGAAATAGAATTAGTTACCATTCATGCATTTCAAGAAGAAGCATGTGATCAAACACTGATGGCATGGAAAGAACATATCAAAGATGTATCAAAGACATCAGTGAAAAGCATGACTCCAGGAATTGACAGAATACCTACTGAAATGTTTTAACAAGCTGAGGAAGCACTGTAAGCATTCATTCGCCTATGCCAAGAAATTTGAAAGAGAGCTACCTGGCCAATTGATTGGAATGGATTCATTTTTGTGCCTATTCAAAGAAAGGTGACCCAATAGAATGCAGAAATTATTGAACAATATCATTAACAGTAATTTCAAATAAAATTTTTCTGAAGACAACAACTGTAGCAATATATCAATAGGGAGCTACCAGAAAAGATTCAGAAAAAGATTCAGAATGAATACCATTGCTGACATCTAATGGATCTTGGCTGAAAGCAGAAAATATAAGTAAAATGTTTACATGTGGTTTATTGATTGTGCAATTGAATTTGACAGTGTGGGTCATAAAAAATATGACTAGCATGTCAAAAAATGAGAATTCCAGAACAAATCATTGTGCTGGTGTCAAACCTGTACACAATCATGAAGCAGTCATTTGAACAGGATGAGAGATCAATGAATGATTTAAAGACAGGAAAGATGGGTTTCAGGGTTATGTTCTTTCAGCATAGGCACTCAGTCAGTGTGCTGAGCAAATAATCTGAGAAAATGGACCACATGAAGAAGATGATGCAGCAGGATTAGAGGAAGGCTCTTAATAGCCTCTGAAATGTAGCTGTGACAACCTGACTTGCTGAAAGTGAATAGAACTTGAAAAGCTTATTGATGAAGATAGATGACTACAACCTCCCTTATGAATTACACCTCAAAGTAAAGGAAAAAAAGATCCTTACAGTTGGACCAATGGACAATACTATAATAAAGAAAATATTGAGCTTGTCAAAGATTGCATTGAATTCACAATAAACAACCATGGAAGCAACACTCAAGAAATCTAAAGACATCGCATTGCGCAAATCTGTTGTAAAAGAGTAAATATGTCATTTTGAGGAATAAAGTGAGCCTGACTTCATCCAAGAAATTTTCAGTTGTTTCACATGCATGTGGGAAGCTAATTAATAAACAAGAGGAGTCAAACCAGAATGCTCCTTGCAAGTTAATATAATAAGAAATCATGTCAAGTACTTCAGAAATTGTCAAGAGGGGCTGGTCCCTGAAAAGAGACATCTGGCTTGAAAAAGTAGGTCACTGACAAAATAACAGACCTTCGATTGACACACTGGCAGCAACAGTGGGTTCAAACATCACATTTGTGAGGATGGCACAGGGCCCGGTTGGTATATGTAGGGTCAATATGGATCAGAGAGCCCATTGGGTAGCACATAATAACAGCAAGGCCTCGTATTCATCTTAAAGCATTCCATTTCACTTTTGAAAACTTCCGATTTCCCTTGATTCCTCCTTTAGACATTTTGATTACTCATAGATGTGTGCAGCTCTGTTCATTTTGAGTCATGCCAAATAAGCAAAATCACAGGTGCTTAACTCGGCCCACACCATTGAAATGTGAAGAGGCAGCTCTATATTGAGGCAGCATCTCATAGCTTGAGTACACTTAGAGAACGAGGAGTCCTGGGAGTGGAGTGGTTAAAGGTGGATGGTTACCTTCAAGCCGGTGGTTTGAACCCTTCAACCCACTGCTCTGCCTGAGAACTCTTGGTCTGTCTTCTTGGGCAGAGTTACAGTTGGAGAAACCCCCAGGGACAGGTCCACCGTGTCCTGGAGGGTCCCCATGAGTCAGAATGGACTCTATGGCAATGAGTTTGGTTTGGGGTTTGGATAGAAAAACAACATAGCAGTCAAGTCGTCTATCTTTTCTCCCCATTCTCATTAGGGTCTCTCTCGGCTGTCAGGTTTATAGCTGACCCTGTGCTCCTTAACTCTTGCCATAATTGAATGGCTCAAAGGCACACCTCTTACCAAAGGAACAGCAACTAGAGCCTTTGTCTGGAAATTTGAAACGAGGGTTACAGGATTCCAGTTGGGTATCTCTTGAGTAAAGAGATGGAAAACTTTAGTAGCACTATATTCTGTCTATGGCTGTGTCTAGCCTATATGCAAGGCCCTGAGGAAATATTTGAAGGGAGACAGCTTAAGATAACTCTTGTACCCATCACCTTTCTAACTCCCACCAAATGATTTAGAAGACCATGCAAATAGCATGCATGGAAGTCTAATGAGTGGCAATGGTTAGTTCTGCCATTCCACCAAGTATAAAGTGAGCCACTCAGAATCAGGAACAGAGAATCTCACAATCGCCAGGAAAGAAGGGTCACTAGCAAAGAGTGCATGATATTTAAGCAGGAGGTGGCAGCGGTGGCAGCTGCAGAAGTGCCAGAAGCTATAGTACTAAAACAATGAGATCTAGCACAGACTCCCCAGGCCCCAGTATCACTGAGGGTTTGTGGGTAGGGGGACTGGCTTGCAGCATGGGAGCATCCTTCGGGTATTTATTCACACTAAAGGAACTTTGTCGTTGCTAGAACAAGACCGAGGCTAAGAGGTCACATAGCTGAGAGGCCTGAGACCAGAGAGAGATACATCTGCTGCTGGCATTGCAAAAAAAGGTGCTGTAGACAAAAAACGGTACCCTCCATATTTTCTGATCCTCACTCTGTTAAACTGCTAAGTTCCCCCTCATTGCCATCAATTCAGTGCTGGATTCACATGCCCCTCTGTGGACTTGCAAGGTTGTTACGCTTTATGAAATTAGAAAGCCCAGTTTTTCTCCCATGGACCTGCTGGTGGTTTCAAACTGCTAACCTTGCAAAGCACAGCCCAATGTTTAGCACCTACACCATGAGGGCTACTACTTTAACTCCCATAATAGACCCATAATTGTATTGTCTGTGAGTCCTGTGTGGCCATTGCACTTCATTTTCAAATCCAGCGGATAAATATGATGATGTGGAAATGGCCGACAGTATCAGATACAGTATCGGATAAAGAAGGATGGCAGGTGGAAGCATGCCTCACCGTTATCTCATCGGATTCATCTCAGACAGACATAGAGTTCCATTCGCCTTTTCACACATGTGAAGGTCAGAAGTGGCTCCCATGACATTTCTGCAATAGAAGTACTTTAGTTATAAACATAATTTAAGATTTCGTGTACCTATGTGAGAGAGAATAATTTATTGACAAATCTTTAGGAGAGGAAAGAAATTTATTGTGCAAGAAATAAATTGGAGGATTTTACTACTTTCCAAGAACACTTCTTGTATTCTTTATTATAAAAGACATGATGACTGGCTCTTTGTTAAACGACCACTGCCAGTCAAAGGCAGCCCTCTCCCTGCCATTGAGTGGATGCCAACTTATCACGGCCCTACAGGACAGAGTAGAACTGCCCCCTCTGTGGTTCTGAGATGGTAAATTTGGGGGGAGTACCTAGCCGCATCTTATTATTTACAATTTCTGGTTCTTTGAAAACCTTTACGACTGAAACAATAGAAACCTTTTGGCCTCTGTAGTCCCTGACATCACTGCAACATTCATTATATTGAGGATAATATTGGTTCACAGGGACCCGCTGTGTTTTGTTGATGATTTGAATCCTACCCAAAGAACGTAGGAAAAATGAGCAATCGCTCACCTTCTCGTCATGTTAACTTTACCATTTGGAATTTTACAGTGTTAACATAGAACAAACACATCCTGGATTCCCTAGACTTCAATCACTCTATTACTAGAACCTGACTTTTTCAATGTTGAGGGCAACACAATCTTCAGAGCAGCACAATCAGCAATAGAGGAAATAGTACATATATCCATGGACTGGTCTATTCTGGGACCAAACAAAGAAAGCAGAGCATCATTATGCTTATTTAACCTATTTTAATAGTTTTATTGGTACTTCATCCAGATGATACAATTCAGTACTTTAATCATATCAAGGAGAGTTACACAATCATTACCACAATAAATTTTAGAACAGTCCCTTCTTCCTTGTAACTAGGTATTGTTATTGGTGTAACTAGGTATTTAACTGTAGCAAAAATATACACAACAATCTCCAATTCAGCATCTTCAACTTGTATAATTCAATGCCATTGATTATACTCTTAGAGTTGTGCAACCATAATTGTTATCCTTTTCCTAATTATTTCACCACCATCATTATGTCTATAAAAAGTAGGAGAGCTGGGCCCCTGTGGCATAGTGGTTGAGTGTGGGACTGCGGCCCACTGGCTTGGCAGTTCAAATCCAGCAGAGCTCTCCAGGAGCAAGGCTGGGCCTCCCACTCCCACCAGAGGGCAGCGATGCCCCCCCTAAAAAGCAACAAAAATATTTAACTTCGCAGAGAGAGAAGGAAAAAACTCTGACTTCACAGAGTTACAATCTGTGAATTTGGGGGACAAGATAACCATGATCAGGATAAGAATTGTGTGACCTGTGGCATGAACTTGAGGTGGATTACCAAGCTAGCTTCCAGTACCAGGGTCAGGGTACAGGGCCACTTGGGATAAAGGACACCTTCAGCCTGCTTTGGGTTATCTCAACCCAAGACTTTGTGATCGAGGAGATCCTAGGAATGGGCCAATATACACCAACTCAATAATAGGTGATGGACAGTTGGTAGCCCAGATCTTTGAGCTCATTCTGTCTACTATTTCTGAAAATCACTCTAAGTCATCAAATTAGTACTATCCCAATAGCTCACTCTTGCAATACAGTGAAAGAAATGCCTCTGTTTGGCTGGATTTCTAGAAATTTGGGGTCATGAGATCCCAAAGCCACTCCACAAGTGTAAGTCATAGAGCTCTAGGCACTTGTTGGATCTCCCTGGAAGATGGGGCTGATCTGGCTGCTCCCTGCCAGTAATGGACAAGAGAATAGTTCAATGCTCCCATTGACCAGGATCAACTTAGGACAAGGTCCCCAACTCAGGAGGCTTGCCTTCAGGTACTCCTAATCCCAACTGGTCCCAGGCTGTGCAGGTGACTTAGAATCTTTGGGTGAAGCTTCTCCAACATGTTGGTCTACTGGAATGTGTTGAGTTTGGCTGAAGGTTCAACTTTTCTAGGTGTAAATAAAAGCTCTGTACTAAACACTGAGCTGCTAATCATAGGGCCTGAAGTTTGAAGCCATCAGTCGTTTCATAGAAAAAAGATAAGGTTGTTTCCTTTCCTAAATATTTAAAATCCCAGAACTCATAGTGGTAGTTCTACTCTGTCCTATAGGTTTCTATGAGTTGAAATCATCAGTGAAAATGATGCTATTTGGGTTTAAGAACAGCTGGTCTACAGAGAGACAACAGCAAGAGACAGAGAAAAACATTGTTAGAGTTCAATGACCATGTGTTAGTCCAGGCAGACAATAGAAACAAATCCAGGGAGACTCACATATGTACAGGTAAGAACTTTATATCCAAGTGCAATTGTACATTAAGAAAGCATCCTGGTCCAGTTCAGATCAACTCAAAAGATCAAGATTAGCACATACGTCTAATACTAGTCCTTTAATTCTTCTACAGACTCATGATGCCTAAAGCAGAAAGATGACAGGAGAGCGGGTGCAAAGACTTGTGGTAGCATCTCAGCCTATGGTTCCTCCAGCTCCACTGGCTGTCACCAGCAAAGCTACATGTGACTTGTCCACAGAAAGTGAAGCAGAGAGACTGTGTGTCCCACCTCTCTTCTGAGAGGAAGACAGGAGTTCCCTAAATCCTTAAGAGAAGACCATACCAACAAGCAGGCATCAATCAGGCTGTGTGGCCTGCTTGACAAGCTGGTCTCCACCCCTATAAGCTATTTAACAAGCTGACATGAAACTATGTCACTACCAGACTACAAGTTATTTTTTAAAAGTGAAACATTACAAAAAGAGAAAACTCTATTCAACTACTCTACCTTGAAAGAAAATTTGCAGGGCTGAGCCCTGGTGGTGTAGTCGTTGTGCATGGGACTGCGGCCCACTGGGATGGAGGTTCAATTCCAGCTCCACGGAACAAAGGCTGGGTCTCCTACTCCCACCACCAGAGGACAGTGATGCCCAAAAAACAAAAAAAAAGAAAGAAAGAAAGAAAACTTGCTTACGTTGTATTGTAATTATACACAATGCCTATGATTGATAATTTGTCTCCTGATCATAAAGTGGAATTCAAATGTTCACATCCCAGATCCTGTTAATTTGTTGGTCCCTGAGACATTAATTAACTATGGTGAGCACAGCAAAGTTGTATTTCCAACCTACAAAGAATTTGCTGCCAGAACAAAATCCTAAAGGTGACTACCAAGAAAAAATCGATACAATTCCAAAATGAGAGTGCAGAATAGGCTCAGAAAGCTTCCCAGAAGCGTACTTTGTTTCTTGCTGCTGCCTCTTTGCATATCTGCAAATCTCTCTCTCTCTCTCTCTGCAGACCAGCTTTCGTTGACTGGAAAACAAAGCACTCACTGTCATCGTCAGTTCTAACTCACACACCCGATTGTATGGGAAAGAACTATCCCAATGGATTTCTGAGATTTTTAATCTGCAGAGAACTAGAAAGCTTCATTTCTCCAATGGTGTGGCTGATATAATAAACATTACTAACACTAACACAAAAATGTAATATATACAAAAAAAACTTATACCTGATAGGTAACTACTTCAAAAATAGATTTTTTAGTCACCACTTTCAGGAAAAAACACATTTTATAGCTACAACCTTAAACAGTTTCCCTGTGTGGCTTCTTGATGGTGATTATTGTACTGGGGTTGCATAGTAATGAGTCATGGTCTGACTGTCTGAATCAAAAAGTCCTAGACCAATCTTGTAAACTCTTTGATCACATAATCATAGTACCATTTCTGTTTCTATAGTCTAACCTGCAAATGGTATATTCATCTTTACCCATTATGCTCTCTCACAGTTCCCTTTGTCCACCCATCTCTTGTAACCCCTTGCAAGTCATTAGAACCTCATGTTAATGGTATTCCTTATCCAGATGATGTCTTTGTTTTGTCTTTTCCTATTTAAGATTTAATAAATGTTTCTCATTAAATTTATTTGAGCTTAGGGGTCTCTTATATACCTTAAAACAACATAAATTATGATAAGAATGTCCATAGCAGAATTGCTTTTAATGGCAAAAGCCTGGGACACAGGAGTAAGTTATCACACAAACTAATATTACCAGGACAATCAAGTGAAATTAAAGAATTAAAGTTACATGCACAATCACAAATGAAGAAGCAGTGTTGAGTGAAAAAGTGAATCAGATCACATGAAATATCCTTGTAATTCTCAAGCTTGTAAAATTAAACATACACACGTATAAACCATTTTTTTTAGCAAAGGAATGAAATCACACTACAGGTGAGTGTTACGGAAGTGCGATTGGTTAAAATAGCTATTTTCCACAATATGTTCCATAGCCTACTTGTACAATTCCTAATCGTTTCCCAAGTGTGTATTGCATATTTATTTGTAATGTATAAAATACTACGTAATTTATTAAACTACACTTTATGAGAATAATGGAGGGCATTTTTTCCTCCTACATCAAAATAAGGAGTGTGAAAAACTGACGAAACCAGAAATGTAATTCTTCAACGCACAGTACGCAAGGACACGTACTACGGAGAGCCGAACAGTTCACAGTCACTTCCGCTACCATCTACCTAGCCCCGCCTACCTCGTCGGAAGAACTTTCTCTAGGGTCCTCCCGCCTATAGGGGGCTCTCCTAGGCGCCTAGTGCCACGGAGGCCTTCCGCTTGGGCTGCCCTAGTAGCGCCTGTTATTTTAGTCCTGAAAAGGACGTTTGTATTATGACATTATCGGCGATAAAATTGTCACACTGGCGATTATTTTAGAGAGGAACATTCAAACTCAACCCTGACTTGGTCCCACCGTTCTCAAACCCTGACGCCCAGGTGAAGGGGAGTCAGGCGGTCTGGGGTCATCCCCAGAGTGCGAAAGTCCCCGGCCCTCTTCCTCCTGTGAAGACGTAGCTGCGGGAGGCTGTGGTGTCGGCGGCCAAGATGTCGACCAAGAATTTCCGAGTCAGTGACGGGGACTGGATTTGCCCTGACAAAAAGTGAGTCTGTGAGGGTCCCGAATTGAGGCGAGAAATATGGACGGGGATTTTATTATGTCGCCTTGGCATTTTCCGTTTTTCTCTCTCTTCCCGTCCGCTAACCTGAGTTGAGGCGGCGAACCGCCGGATTCTAGGCTGGAAAAAGCTTCCTTATCGCATAACCGGCGAGGTCTTCAAGAGCCTTTGTTATGTCGCCAGCATCTTCTCGTCAGTATCGCTCTCCAGCGGCCCCTCTTCCTGGACAGGGAAATCGCCTAATCCTTTGACACCCAAAGCCTCCCTCCCCCAATATTTCAGAGATAAGGAAATTTTCTCTCCCCTTGTGCAGGCCCGCTCGGTATTGGATCTTCCCCACGTGACTTTCCCGAATAGAACTTTGTTCGTGGAAAGCTTCTTGCTCGCTCTCCACCTTTTTGCTCTCTTGGTTCACGTTTTTGTTGTTTTTTTTTTTTTAATTTTTTATTCTTAGTGTTGGAGTTTTTTTTAAAAAATATATTTTAATCGAATACTTTCTTCGTACTTTATACCTTTGCTGTTTCGTTTGGGGCCTTCTCTTTATCCTCAATAACCTTTCGATTCTTAACCAGACTGCCTATCGCTTAGTTAGTGCCCAAAGGAAAGCGGGCTGCTTTTTTTCCAATTCAGTTCTAGGGTTTCCTGCAGCAAAGCACGTGCTTTGGTGGCCGTGCTGAGCTATGAATCGATAGCTTTTGTTGAAGGGTGTACAAATAGGTACACCCTTGTGGGAAGTGAATGTCAAAAAAAAAATACATGGCTGCACGCAGATAAAAACCATTGACATCATGTACCTAAACTAGTCATGGATACACGGGGCAGTTGTACCCTGTGTCACTATGAGTTGGGATGACAGTAAGTTTGATTTCAGGGAAACTAATCACAGTTGTCATTAAATTTAAAGTTACAAAGAGAAAACATGGAGCAAAGAAACCTGAATTTAATTATTCAGTTCTATTGCTTATAAACATTCCAATTATGGAAGAGCTATCTGCTGTTAGACTGCATTGACTTGATATCAGTGAGTTTTTAATCAATATTAATAGGATTTGGGGAGTTAAATTTCTAATTTCATTGTCATTCATTATGCCATTGATTCAAGTCCTAATCGTAGCTCCACAGAAGGAAACACTACCCAGTCCTGCAATATTCTTTCAATTGTTAGATTTGATGAGCCCATTGTTGCAAACACCCCTTCAAGGTGTTAATTCTTTTGACTGGCCCTCCACTATGCCATTGATAATGTCCTTGTCCAGTTAGTTACTGGCCCCTCTTGACAAGATAACTAAAGTACTTGAAATCAAGTCCTGTTTTAGTGTGTTTGGGATATAGTTCCTCAAAGACAGATTTGGTTTCTTCTAGCAGCCCCTGGCACTTCCAATATTATTTACCAACACCGCAATTCAAATGCATCAGTTCTTTCTTCCTTATTCATTGTGCAGATTTTACATGCATATGGACCACTGAAAATAGTTACCATGCTTAGGTCAAGTGCACCTAACTCCTTAAAGTGACTTTTCAAGTCCTCTTAAGTTGCAGCAAGCAAGGTTATGTCATCTGTATATTTCAGGTAAATGAACCTTTCACTGATCTCGTCCCTCTTTCTTTGTATGTTCCAACTTTGGGGATTATTTGCCCAGCATACAGATTGAATAATTAGGGTGAAAGGATGCAACCCTGAAGGCACACCTTTCTTGGTTTTAGAACACAACATCTATGCCGGATGTTTATTTAAACAGCTTTCCTCTTTGTGTACTTTTTCCACATGAGCACAGTGAAGTGTTCTGGAATTCCCAGTCTTTACAATATTGTTCATAGCTTGATAGGGTCTGCATAGCATAATGCATAAGATACAAGTAAACATCTTGTATAATCTGCTTTCAGCTACAAGCCATCAAGACAGCAAAGATAATTGCCCATACAGTGTACTTCTGACAGTTTTCCTGTTGACATGCTGGTGCCACCATCAGTATTTTATGTGTTCTGTTGGAATCAGCAGAAATAGGCCTTGCTTTTAGTCAGTTGAGAAGGTAGCTGTCATCCAAATTGGGATAGACCAGTGGGTGCTTCAGCGTGACATTCCTTTGTTGGACTTTCTCCTTTTAAAGCTTTGGGGTTTTTTTGTTTTGTTTTTAACCAATGCTTTTGTTGAACATCTTCATTGTGCTACCTCTGACTCATCTTATTTCTTCCATCTTTTGCATCCTGTTTTTTTTATAACTTTTGCCCATAAAATCCTTCATTGTTGCAATTTGAGGCTTGAATCTTCTCAACAGTTGAGACAAGCTGAGCGTCTTGGCATTTGTGTTTCTCTTTCCACATTTCATATAATGTTTTGTCTTTTCAAGCTTCCTTTTCAGACTTTCTCCTAGCTCTTTTGCTTCTTCATTCTGTCCTCTTTAGCTCCTCTACACCTAGAGCAAACTTTAGAGCCGTCTGAGAATTCTTTTTGTTTTTGCTTCCTTCGTGCTAATGACCTTTTGCTTTCTTTGTGTATGACATTTTTGATGTCATTCCACAACTCGTCTGGTCTAAAGTCATTATATTAGTGTGTTCGATGTCAAATCACTTCTTGAGATGGTCTCAAAATCCATATGGGATGTTGTCAGAGTTGTACATAGACTTCAGTGGACATGTTTGAACATACATCACCTTCAACTAGAGTTCGATAGAAGTAGTTCGACTTGTTTTGTTGTTTGACCTGAGGATATTGACTTTCTTCATTTTCTCTTTTCTAAGCTGTAGTTAGCTTGATTTCTGTACATTTCCAACTAATAAAGCCACAGGTATAGTAGTTATTCCTGTTGAAGTTTTTTTCCAATGTTGGAAGATTCTGTCCTACAATCTCCTGTCATTTCTATCAAAGCCATATTTTCCAATGACCTATCCTTCATTTTTGCTTCTAAACCAAATAAAACAGCAGGCTATCAACTACTTATAAAAATTCAACCTTTCACCAAAAATTATGAGTGTGTCTCTTGACTGTGTGTTTGGTTAATTCCAGAATACTGCAGTTGGTGAAAATCTTCAATTTAATCATCTTTGACATTAGTGAATACATTTGGATTAGTTACATTAAAGCATCTTTGTAGGCATATAGATACTATCCTATCACTGACAGCATGACTTTCAGGATAGAACTTGATGTGTTCTCTTTGATAATGTATATGATGTTGTTCGTCTTCAATTTGCCATTGCTTACATAGTAGTCCAGTTCTTAAATAGCCAATAATAGTTAGTTTCAACTCGCTAATTCCGAGGGTATCTACCTTTTAAGCATTTCATTTTTGACCTTAAATTTTCCTAGATTTCAAACCTCATACATCATGTGTCTGTGACTATTTCTACCCATTTGAGTCATACCCCATCAGCTCATGAAGGTTTTTAATACTTTATAGACATAAGTCTCCTGAATATAAGCAAAATATCCTACTGTGTATTACTCCATGACACGGGGGAGGTTAATGGTTGTGATGCCACAGTGTTTTCTAAACTGGGAGTTTCTATATTTTTTCCACCAACTAAGGATTTTTTGTAGCTAACAGCATTATGTACGAGATAGAGCTAGAAGTTCTGTACTTCATGCACATTGTGTGAACTTAATAAAAACTTGTATACATGAAATATGGTATTTTAATGACTTATAAAAATGTTTTTATAAATACCTTTTACTTTGTTTCCAGATGTGGAAATGTAAATTTTGCTAGAAGAACCAGCTGTAATCGATGTGGGCGAGGTAAGTGATAAAGAAAGATTCCATTATATTTGTACATGCAGTGTCATTCCCCCCTACACCCTCTGGTTCATACTATATTTTATTTTCAGAGAAAACAACTGAAGCCAAGATGATGAAAGCTGGCGGCACTGAAATAGGAAAGACTCTTGCAGAAAAAAGCCGAGGCCTATTTAGTGCTAATGATTGGCAGTGTAAAACGTACGTGTTTCAAAGGGTTGTCCATTCCTGCTATAACTTGTTAATAGCATCCACTTTCAATTGCTGTATTGTCAAACCAAGGATACTGTTTAAATCCAAGGTGTATTGATTGTCCTTGAGTCTGTATCTGATTTTCATGTTGAATTTTAAAAGTTTTTGCATATTTTAGATGGTGATGTTACTTTCTTTGATAGGTTATTTGCTCCAGTAGACAAATGCTTTAAAAAGTGAGGCTGATCGCCCCTCTTTCCCCCAAAAGTACTAAGGCCTTCTTTTTTCTTTTACTAAAGTGTCCCCCAAGATTTACTGAGTGGTTTCAGTGTGAAATCAAAAAATTAATGTCACTTTTCCAAAATTTATAAATTTTACTTGCAATGAATTATACTAATTAGGTTTCTTAAATATATTTAATTTTGAATTAAGATTTAATCCTATAGTGGTTAACTGCTTTTCATCTTTTTGCTATGCAGATGCATGGGATATGTGTGATTTTTTTTTTTTTATCCCCCTTACAGTATCAGAAAAGGGTCTTGCGCTCACAGTGATGACTCACTTGGCTGCTACCTGAAAGATCAGCAGTTCAAATCCAGCAGCCACTCTAATAAAGATGGCAATCAACTTTTGTAAAGATTAGATCCTTGAAAACCCTATGGAGTGATTCTGCTGTTCAACAGTGATGTCCTGTAGTATCACTAAGTAGGAACCA
Organism: Nesogale talazaci; assembly: GCA_004026705.1. Lineage (NCBI taxonomy): Eukaryota > Metazoa > Chordata > Mammalia > Afrosoricida > Tenrecidae > Nesogale > Nesogale talazaci. The sequence continues at coordinate 76,065 of PVJH01006495.1, read as the reverse complement.
ACTCAACAACAATGAATGTAGTTGTTATTATTTTAAGGTATCTGAAAGCAGACCTGGTGACACAATAGTTAAGTGCTAGGCTATTGACTGAAAGGTCAGTGATGTGATTCCACCAGCAGCTCTGCAGAATGAGATGCAGTAGTCTGCTTCTTTAAAGATTTGCAGCATTAAAAGCCTGGAGCAGTTCTTTGTCTTATAGGGTCACAGAGTTGGAAATGAACTTGACAGAGGGTTTGCTTGAAAGTTATCAAAATCTCTATAGATCTAATTTGTGTTTTTCCATAAGATTACAGTGGGCAATCCCTGTCCAAGGTTTTAACTTTTGTTTCTCTGAATTAATGAGTTCAGTCCACTTTTCCAACCAAAGTTTTCCAGACCAATGTTCATTTTCTTTGCTTGTAATGCTACTTAATAAATATTTTCTTAGATTATTTTATTAGATGCTCTGACAGCTCTTATACTAATCCATACATCAGTTGTATCAAGCATATCTGTACATGTTTCTGTCATTTTAAACATTTACTTTCCATGTGAGTCCTTCATGTCAGCTCCATGCTCCCTCTAATAAGTATTTCATAATGGTAATGATTTAGACTTATAATGGCCTTGCAAGACAAAGTTGAATTGTCCCATAGGGTTTTCTAAACAGTTAAAAAGATTGCCAGATCCTTTTCCCACAGAGCAGCTGGGCAGATTTGAACGCCAGTTTTTTCTTTAGCTGTGTGTTTAACTGTTGTGCCATAACAACATCTTAAGGTTTGGGGAATTTCTGTTTTAAATTTTTACTTTTAAAAACTTTGAAAATGTAACATTTTATGTTTTATTGTAGTCTATTAATTTGATATTTTTATCCTCTAAAGTTGCAGTAATGTGAATTGGGCCAGAAGATCGGAATGTAACATGTGTAATACTCCAAAATATGCTAAATTAGAAGAAAGAACTGGTAAGATGTGATCTTATTTTAAGAAAGCAGTTAAAATGAACTTAAATATTCAGTTACTACATCTTTCTTTTAAGCTTAATAGACAAAAATTGTATCTAGCCTTACAGTTTTCACACAATATTGTTTTTCCTGTTTGAAGGGATGGGGGAAAGGGAGTTTCATACTTTCACAATTTAGAGTGTACATTGTTAGGTAGCCCAAGCCTAGCAAATAATGACATTTGCATACTTGCAAAAATGCTTTTGCTCTCCCATTTCTTTTGGTATTTTTACTAATACTAGTAATAATACCTAAATCCCTTATAGCCTCACCCTACACACCCACTTAGAACCACAATTCATTTCATATTCTATTGTAATAAAAGGGCAAAGGATCACATTTGAAAGTGTTCTTCTAAAACTTAGGTAATAATTCTGACTTTGATAGCTCTTAAATCACCTGGGTTGATTTTTAAATAAAAATAAAGGCTCCAAAGCTTAGAACTACTGAATTTCTTGGGGGATAGGGGGTGTTCACTCAAGATGGCTTTGGAAACTGTTGACTTAAAAATTAGTTTATTTTTGGCTGAGTGCATTAGTAGTGATATAATGAATATACTTGATATACTATAGTTTCATTTCCCACTATCAGCAGTTAGCCCATCCATATATGTGTGTGTGTGTGTGTGTGTGTGTGTGTGTGTGTGTGTGTGTGTATATATATACTTACGTTCTTATTGTACCACTCAACTGCTCATACTTCATGTAATGTAATACTTGTTTCTTTTTCAGTCTCTTTGTTTAACGTAGACTTAGGTAAAATTAGAGTTAGATAAGCTGGCATCTTACTTTCTCTGACTTAACAAGGGCAATTCTTGAGAGGCAGAGCCCAAATATGCTTTTGTCCTCCAACTTGGTTTTCCAATTCTGACAATATCTGTCCCATTTCTCTGGAAGTATTTCTCAGATGGGTTTGAAAATGTGTTGCAGTGGCCACTAGAGCTCATGGAAAAAGTTAGAGATGTTTCTCATTCATGAAGCACAGTGACCATTTTCTTTTTTTTCCTCACCACAGTCAACTCTTTTTTTTTTTTTTGACCATTTTCAAAATGGAGAAGAGCTGCAAAGTCTCAGGACTTTGCTAGCTAATTGATGTAACCATTTCTCTATGATTTTATAAATATATGCTTAAACACTAGTAATTTTACTAAATGGCTATGCAACTGTCATTGGTAAGATTTTTGCTTAATTTCAATCTTTCCTAAAAGACTGGCAATAGTGTTTTTTGTTTAAATAAGTCATAGAATAATAATTTAGCCCTCTTTTTTAGGCTATGGTGGAGGTTTTAATGAAAGAGAAAATGTTGAGTACATAGAAAGAGAAGAATCTGATGGTGAATATGATGAGGTAAGCTAAAAGTGTTTGAGTTGAATACAAATTGGAAAAAGTGCCAAAAAAATAATTTTACATATATCTTAATTTTGTAAGTATGTTTTAATATTTTTCCCAGTCATTTTATTGGGATCTTATACAACTCAGAACAACCCTTACATCCATTGTGTCAAGCACATTTGTTGCCATCATTTTCTGTCTCCTTGAGCCTTTCATATTAGCTCATTCTTCACCTCCCTTACAAATCCTTGATAATTTATAAATTGTTTTTTCATGTCTCACACTGACTAATGTCTCCCTTCACTCGCTTTTCTGTTATCATCCCTTCCCCTTCCCCTCCTAGTATGGCTACTCTCAATATTAGTCGTGAGGGGTTTATCTTTCCTAGATTGCCTATAATGTACCCATTAACATGCTCTGGTCTAGGCAGATTTGTAAGATAGTATTGGAATCATGATAGGGGGCAGGAGTGGGAAGAAGTATTAAATAACTAGAGGAAAGTTGTGTGTTTCATTGGTGCCAGAACAAAAAATCATGTCATTGTGAATGAGAAGAAGTGCGGAGTGGAGATCCAAAGCCCATCTATAGGCAATTGGACATCATCTTAAGGGTGACAGAGCAGAGATGATCCCATTTTGATCTTATATAGCAGTTTATCCTTTTGTCGTTGATTTTTACATTACCTTTTAAGAAAATGTTTTCTCTAATATATTGTGAAACTTTTCCTGTAGTTTGGACGTAAAAAGAAAAAATACAGAGGAAAGGCTGTTGGTCCTGCATCTATTTTAAAGGAAGTTGAAGATAAAGAATCTGAGGGAGAAGAAGAGGATGAGGATGAAGATCTTTCTAAATATAAATTAGATGAGGTAAATAATCTCTTTGCTGTATTCCCTTTTTCTCCCCTGAATTATGTAAATTCAGAGTGCTTTTGCTATGTTGTCCTATGTAATGGTTCTCACAAAGGTGCCATAAATTTTTCACTCTGTGCCAAGTACTGTTCTAGGTCTGAAATAAATTGTGACTGAGACATACTTCATGTTTTCTTATGGAATTTAAGTTCTAAAGAGAGAACTCAAATAGCATGTTACAAACTAGAGAATGGAGTTCTGGGTGATAGTAGCCATTTTACATGCTCCTCAAAGATTAAAGGTTTGAGTCCAACCAGAGATCCCTTAAAAGAAAGGCCTGGTGATGTATTTCCAAAAAGTTGGAGCAAGTTGTACTTGAGACGCATGTGGCCTCCTCAGTAAAGTAGTATCAACTGGACAGCAACTGTAGAGAAGAGAATAGGTCACCAGTATTCAGCAAGTTGGATGTAGTTCAGTGGTTAGAGCGCATAGGAGAATTTAAGATTAGGAAGATGGCGCCTACATAAGTAAGCTTGGGGATGTTCTCTAGAGCCAGATTGTTTTTTATGACAGGATATGTATGTTCGGACTAAGTACGTTGGGATCTTAAGAGGTCTCTGAATGCAATTGAAATTATTTTAAAGCATAATATATTTTTAAAGAAGTACATGGATGTTTTTGTTTAATGTGTGTTTCAGAATTATGATGGAGGCATTGTGTTAGAGCTCAGAAAGGCAGAATTGATTAAACAGTTGGAGTGCAAAAACTAAATTCATTTCCTTTTAGTTTATGCCAACTGATAGTGATCCTTTAGGACAGGGTAATTGAATCAAGGCTTAACAGACAGCTTTGAAAGGAGGGGTACAAATGAAAATTCTGGACAGATTTGGGTATTGGTGATTTTCATGTAGAGATTTCTAGGACACGGTCTTCTAACTAATTGCTAACTAATTGCTTCTAACTAGTTGCTACCTAACTAATATGAAAATGTCTAAATATAATGGACTGAATTTTTGTTAGGATGAGGATGAAGATGATGCTGATCTGTCAAAATATAATCTTGATGCCAGTGAAGAAGAAGATAGTAATAAAAAGAAATCCAATAGACGAAGTCGCTCAAAGTCTCGATCTTCACATTCGCGATCTTCATCACGCTCATCCTCCCCCTCAAGTTCAAGGTCTAGGTCCAGGTAAACGGGTACAGGTCAAGGGTAACACCAGTCAAAATGTCAGTATCTAACTTCTTTATCAATTTTTTTCTTGACAAGTTTATTTTTATTTTAAAGATTTCATTCAAGTCACCGTTTAAAAGATTTTTTTTCATCTTATTTCCATGATGTTATTCAGTCTTTTTAGAGATGGAAAATTTTAATATACAAATTCTGAGCCCATGCTAGCACAATGCCTTTTATTAGAAGATGCTAAATGTTCAATTAAACCATTGCCTGTAGAAATAATTCATTTTCTAAATAATGTCGTTTACATTTAGTAATCTTAAAAAGAAGGAAAGTATATCTTTTGACTCATTAAGGCAAATGCTGAACTTTTAAACTCATTAATAAAATTATTCTTGTATTAGACATCAATATTCTTAAAGAGCAAATTCAGCCATACTAGTTCTATTAACCTAATTTGCTTTATTTTAAGATGTCCTGCAATAAATAGAAGATTCAACTGGTGAACTTGAGTGCTCTTTAGTTTGCTATTGTAAATCTTTAATGGATCTTTGTTGGCGCCATAGTCAACAATACAAGTAAAATTTTAGGTTGGAAAAGTAGCATCTTAAATATACAGTGTTCACTTGAAGAAGTCCTAGTCATGGTTGAATTATACATTGATAGCGAATGTTCATGATATTTAGGCAAGAAATGACCAGCTAACTGATAAATGTTGAGTGTGCTCAGTAGCCTGATCAATATCTTTAAGGTGGTTATTCTTAAAGATAACATCTTAAGGTAAATATATAATGATCATTTTACATTAAAGGAGTGTGCTCTTTAAAAATTAATAAATGAAATTTACTTCAGTTTTGGTTTTTAGAATACAAGTGAATCACATCTTCCTTTGTCCCATAATATACACATCAACATTGAGAGCTTTATGCTAGCAGGGAACTAGGAATAGAACAAGTTGAGGAGGAAAATTGATTAAGATATTTCAGAGAAGATAAATGTAAATTGCAACATTTTAATTTTTCTGGATGTATTAGTCCGGAGTAATTTTTATTTAGTGTGAACATAAATATTCCATGTTCTTCTAAAATGGTAATGTTGAGTGTTTTTGTATTCTGAGTTATCTTGCATACTAGTTAGCATAATTTATTAAGTCGTAGATGGTAAACTTTTTAAAAATTACATTCTAGCAGGCATACCTAAACAGAAAATTAAACATTTACATTAATATCAGTCTTTTCAGAATACATATTTTGCATAGTAATCTTTCATATGAAAATGAGCTCTAATGCATATCTTTTTTTCAGTGTTCATTATCACAAAGCTGAATTAATGGTCCTGGGGGAAAAAAAAAATCCTTCCATGTTGTTCCAGGTCCCGTTCAAGAAGTTCTTCCAGTTCGCAGTCAAGATCTCGTTCCAGTTCCCGAGAACATTCGAGATCTCGTGGGTCGAAATCAAGGTGAATGAGGTAGCATCTCTCTGTAAAGCAGAGAGAAAAGTATATAAAGGCTGCAGAAGATGTTGCTGCTTTTTTCACCCTCTTATTTTGCTTCTACTTGTCAATTTTATTTTAGCATTAGATAACTAATGCACTTGCCTCAGCTTAATTTTTTCACCGTGGAAATGTTGCCATTGCCAGCAGTGTTCCAAGACATTCCCATGATTGAATTATGGTGTTTATTTTAGATTATGCAAAGCTTGTTCTTTTCCTTTATATAAAATATGATGAAGTAGAAAGATGGAGTCAAGTATCTTGCCCCAAACCTCTAGTGTTGGCAATGGTAGTTGAAATTGCATAAGCAAATTTTAAGAAGTTTGATGTGTTATTAAAGGAAGAAGACTGCCTCAAAATCGGGGTTTCTTTTATAAGGCAGTTATTTCACTCATTTTAGAAACAACTTTGCCATTTATATTCACTGAAACTTCTGAGAGAGGACTGTGTGCGTGATTTATTTTTGCACAGAATATTCTTAAAATCTCCAGTTGGCTAGTCTAGTGAAGGGTGTCTTAGCATTGTCGCGTTTGGTTAGATCTATAATTATCACTCATTGATCTTTAGAATTTTCCCTTAGGGTGGTTTAGGCTGAGAACTTGATGGCAGCAGATTACCAGCTCTTTGGTCCCAAGAAGTAGTCACTGAATTCAAACTCTACCAACTTTTGAGATAGCAGCCAGGTGCTCAGCCATTGAGCTAGCAGATTCCTTATCCCTGTTGAGGGAAATGTAGTTTGTAAAGAAGCAAACGAAATACTAGATTTTAGTCTCTATTGAAACTTTCTTGAATTTAGTAAAAAATACTGTCTTTAGGTTAATTTATTGATGTTGTACTAAAGACATCTAAGATAAAGACACTATTAAGATTCTAGTTATTAGTGTCTGGGTAAAAATCTTTGTTATCTAGTGCTAATGTAACAAAAATAGCAAGCAAGTGGATAACTGTACCAAACAAATTTGTTTTCTTATCATGTGGCAGGCTAGCGATCCAAATTCAGAGTGTTAACTCTAATGAAAGGCTTTCTCTTAACACTTCAACTTTACAGGAAGGGTGCTTTTTCCTCCCGGGTACTGTCTTGTGGTTTGACATCTCTCATCTCTGATTTACTTTTCAATTCCTTAATCTGTTATTAAATATTTTATTTTTAAGAAGACTTAAATACCCTGTTCCAATCTTTTTTGTTAGCATCATAAAGATAGTTTAGTCCCAAATGGGCACTATCCAATCCATGATATTTCTCTCATCACACCCCCAAATTGTCTCAGATGGCAAACCATTCACTCCATCATATTATCACAAAAGTCTTAAACCTAAAATTTCAAAATCTCATTACCTGAATCATCTAAATCAAATATGATGGAGCTTTAAATATAGCTTTCCTGGGGTAAAAGTAGTCACATACAGCTGTGAAATCTAAAGTACAAGTTAACTTATTTGTACAGTTCTTCCTTTGGATGTGGTGGGGCAGATTCACTACAGTTTTATTGAATTCAATTTCATGTAAATGCCAAGTAGTGCAAACCTTAATTTCATATAAACTTCAAGAACTCAAAACCTCAGATGTATCAGTTATATTCTAGTTAGCATGAAATACAACACATTCTAATTGCTGTGATAAATTTAATAGAATGATACTTGACTGAAACTAGATTAATGGAAATAACATAAGTGTACTGAGTCTTAGAAGGATCTTTTTTCCTGTTTACTACATAGCCTTCATTATATACTGAGATGCTATTAGACTTCGTTTGGCATGATTTCTTATTTAATGTTTGTTTTTTTTTAATAACCCACTGCTGTCTAGTTGATTCCAGCTCATACAAAATAACCATGTAAGATAAAGATAAACTTATCCCATAAGTTTTCCAAGACTGCAACCTCTCTTAAGGCAGCAGACTAGCCCGAGGGTTAGTGGTTTACACCCACTAGCTGCTCCACAAAGAGTTATTGACAGTCCACTTAACCGCTGTGTCACAAGGACTCCTTTATGTTTGCCAGTGGCAAGTGGAGAATACGGATGGCTTCCTACAATGTAATTGTAAGCACAAATACAATTTGAGGCATGGAAACTGGGTGGAAAATGAATATGCTTTCATTGAATTTATTACTAATAAATGATAAGACACTTGAAATTATAAATTACTTATTAACTAGTCCCTAAACCCAAAGGCTTAAAGAGTCCATTTTGAAAAGTAGTTAACAGAAACTGCAGTGCTTTCATATAACCTGTTTCATTATTGGGTATTCTATTTCATAGATTCCCAAACTTAAATTGGCCTATTATCCTCCTTCCTGGCGGCGGGGGTGGGGGGAGGCGGGGGGCGGGAATTACTTCTTGGAAGGGCCTCCCCAGCTTCCCCTACCGCGCGCCCCCCCCCCCCAACTCAGCAATTAAAAATAAATGCTATAGCCCAGGATCTTTAGATGCTCCAGCACCCCGCAGGGGGTGATATCTATCACTCACTTGGGGACACACTTTGATAAGAGTTGGATTTCTAATCATATCAGCAGTTCAAACTCACCTGCTTCACAGGATAAAAAGAGGTTATCTTCTTCCACAAAGACTGGGAATTCTATATAGAGTTTCTGTGAGTGAAATTGATAGCTAAAGCTATTTCTGTCTGTGGAGTTCAATAAGTCCCCATCTATCACAATTATTTTTACCTATTAATAGATTTAATCACCTTTACCATAAAACAATATTTAACTTTGTTTTTTTATTAGCAACTTTAATGATCTATTAAAAGACTTGAGGTATTGACATAAAATTTACCCCTTTAAAGATCATAATTCACTTTTTTAAAGCACATTGATAAAAATTTGCACAATTCATTTGCTTTTGTTAGTGAGGTACCATGTAACCTTTTAAATTCATGCTTAGAAATCTCATCAGCCAAATAGCCCAATTCATCACTTACAAGTTGTAACTTGACACCAAACATTTGAACTTAATTCATACAAGAAATAGACTTTGTCTAAAGCTGTAATGTTCTTCTGACACCTTACCAAAATAGCCTTTAACGTCTAGAATTTTACGAACAGCCTCTTCAGAGCAATCTAGGCTTTGCTTTGTGGCACATTAAAAGTCTACCCAAAACTACTTGCACTTTAACAAATGCCAGAAACAGATAATTTTAACAAATCTCTCCTTTTAGGAGATCTGAATTCAGAATGCCAACTTTCAAGGGAGTCTTTCTTTTTCATTCTCTGGAAAAGGGTCCATGTGTCTTCTAAATGTCTGCTCTACGTGATTTTCATGTGGTTTGGCATCTCCCATTTCAGCTTCCATTGCTTCTTGTCATATCTCTTCTATCTTATGAAGAGCTGACTTAATATTCTACACTGTTTCTGTGTCAGCTCATCAAAGGGAACCCAATCCAAAATGGAGTTACAACCATGGGTTATAAGGATATGAATTATAACACATAATTCAGTCCAAAACACTTGACTGTTAAAGCAAAATCTATAACAGAGGACAATTGAAACTACAACAGTATTATGGAGAGAGGAATGATATGCATGCTTTAATTAAGCTAATGCAAGAAAGAAGGCATAAAGGCTATTTTTAATGACACGTTGCGAATGTTTTAGTCATTTTACTGCTTCTTAGACTAAAGTCCTTCAGCTCTAGTATTAATCCCTTTGGGAAACACTTTAATTAAAGTTTACAGGAGAGACTTCATACTCTTCCCAAACATTTTTTGATTGCTTATAACTTTCCAAAGAATTCTCCTTTTGGGCTTTCTGATTTTATTTTAAGCCCAAAGGTGAATTTTTTGGGAAGTTTGGGCTAAAATCCTTCAACCAAATATATAAATAAGGTTTTTTTTTTTTTGCATCGTACTATTTGCACATTTATTTCTGTTTCAAACGTGAATATCAACTAAATGTTATATGAATAGTGGTCCTTCATAAAAATATTTTAAACATAAATTTTGAAGTTACTCATTTTGCATTTCCTTGAATATTTTGTAATTTAGTTGAGCTAATAGTTCTTTCTCTTACCCCTCCTCACTGCTTTTTCTATAGCAACAAGTAATGAGTTGCATAATTTTTATATGGACCTATTCTATTTTCTTTAAGAAGTTGTATGTTTGAATATATGCTTTTTTTTTCCCAAAGGGGAAGAATGTATTTTCTAAACACTAAGTCTTAATTTTTCCATCTGCATATAATTTTTAATTAATGACCTTATTTTTTTATCTTTAAATTATATTTTAATCCACTTAACTAGTTTTTAACTACACATGAGAATACTTAGAATTTTTAAAGATATTAAATTAAAATTAAAGTAATTTTACTTAAGTAGTATTTGATGGCTCAACCAGATGTCTTCTGTTGAATAAGCAGTAAGTATGCCATAAAATTTTTTTATAGTTATATAAATCCTATTTTAATATTTTGAAGCTATCTGATAAGCTGAACAATCTGCCTCATTTATTTATTTAATGAAATATTTGATTTGTTTCTTAATCAATGAAGATCCAGCTCCAGGTCCCACAGGGGCTCTTCTTCCCCAAGAAAAAGATCTTATTCAAGTTCATCATCATCTCCTGAGAGGAACAGAAAGAGAAGTCGTTCTAGATCTTCTTCTGGTGATCGCAAAAAAAGACGAACAAGATCACGGTCACCCGAAAGGTTTGGGTTTATGTAGAAATAAGAATGGGTGTTCTTAAGTGTGTTTAGTAGATTAGTTATACTTTCTAGTCAAGGGTTAGATTTTTGTTCATATCTTTGTTCCAACTCTAAAAATGTATTCTTAACCTATGTCTTAGAAACAGACAACTAATTACTATGTTTATACTGTTTGTTTTAATCAGATTATCTAGAAAGTTATCAGTCAAACCAGTCTGTTCAACAATGATAATTTTGCTTCAGTCTTATATTCCACATAAAATTATTGTAGCCAACCCTTGGTTATTTCTTCTAAGATTTTAATGCAGGAAATAGTGTATTGAAGTAATTTAAAGCATGATTTTTATATTTAAGTTGATGTTCTTTTTAAAAGCTAATCAGAAATCAGGATTTCAGGACATGTAAAAATATTCAACATTGGGAATTTATGCTCATTTATGTGTAAATATATTTCTGCAACATCATTTAATACTTTTTTTTCTATAAGGAAACATTGTGTTTATATACTTTTTTTTATTTTGCAGTCCAAATTTCCTTTTTGATTAAAGACTTTTATTGGATATTTTTATATACATTGGCATTTTTAGATTTCAGAATGCAATAGTCAGCTCTCTGTCTCCAAGTCTAATATACCATGATTTTTATAGACTTTCATATCAATTTTGTTTGTGTAAACAAGGACTAGATAAAAGTGATTTGTGACATCACTGGCCAGAGTCCTTCATGATGCATGCTTGGACACAAGTTATTTTTTCTCCCCACATTCATTTAGAAACTTAAACTAGTAAAATACACACAGCTCTTGTTTTTGTGGATTTGTTTTTCTTTCTTAGAAAATTACTCCGTACTTGAGTAAACATCATTCTGTTGTTTTCTTATCACTGCAGCAAATTTTTATCTTAGCCACATATAATCCCCTCCAGTTTGTTGTCATCTAAACTTAATGAACATGTTCTCTATTCCATAAGCCAGGTGATTGGTGAAAACACTAAACAACCCTGAACCCAGGGCCAACCCCTACGGAACACCACTACTTTACCCAGGTTGATATTCACTTACTCATATTAGCTGCATGAATATAGCCCTTTAGCTAGTTGTTCAGTCATCTTATGTGACCTAGATTTTTCACATCTTAATTACTTATGAATATATTTTGTCATACACAGAAACTTATTGTTTATCTGTTTACATGATTTAATCACATTTTCTACAACGTATTGCAGAGATTGAATTAACTACCATTTTCAAGTTTACTGTGTAGTACATTACTTGTAATTTTAAGAAAATTTTCCAAGGTCTTCTCCTTAATTAGCTTAAATAATAGAGAGGTGGCTATATTTGAAAATGAGAACAATATACCAAAACTTAAATTGTGCTTATATTTTTACTGGGATTCATTTGAAGTCTGAACTCCAGATTTTATGTGTGTGAGTTTCTTGTTTGTTTTATATTCTTAGGAATGACCATAGAAATCCAGCATAACCTTACTATATTGCATACTTGATTATGTCTTGCAGGCACCACAGGTCATCTTCTGGATCATCTCATTCTGGTTCCCGTTCAAGTTCAAAAAAGAAATAATGTATTAAAATCTACATCTTAAAAAAAAATTCAGTACAGTGCATGAAGCATATTTTTTAAGAAGTTGATGTCTTACTTGGTCAAAAGTGCTAAATTTGCTAGTAGAGGTGCATGCCTTTCATTGCTTTTCACAACAAGACAACTGTGTTTATTTGTGAATTAAAAATAAATAGCATTTTAAGCCATAATGTCCCAAAATAGAATGCTATATTTAGCATTCGTTATTTAAAGCCATTTACTTTAAAACCATTTCAGCTATAACTGTGTTCTTCTGTTTTCTAATTTTAATTGTTTTATTTCCAAATCTATCCGACCTGTTGACTAACAGGTATGAGGCTTGTTAAAATTCAAAGATGAAGTTCAAGGCAATTTATTTTAACCTGGAAAAAGTAACAGCCTGTTAATGTGAATGTATATCTAAGACACTCTAAAACTTAAGCTAATTGGCAAAATAGTCAACCAGAAACATCTGTATGTTGACATCCTCTATACTAAAGGCTCTTCAGAATCATTGTCTTTTACTCAGCTTTACTTTTTTACACCACCATTTTAATGTAAAATTATTTTGTGAGTACTAGAAAGAGAAATGTGTTACTCTTCTATCAGACATATTTGGGGCAAAAAAGAAACTTGGTCTAACAGTCTATTTATATGGTTGGTTAATGAGAAAATCAAATTCTAAGATGTTAATATTTTAAGAAGCTTTGTGTACTATACTCATAAATTTAATTGTCACATGTGATGGGGTAAACAAGATGAAATCATAGTTGCTGATAAATAACAAATTGAAGAAATCTGAATTATTTATTTCTTTGGGTGAAAGGTCAACAGAAATTGTGAGTTTAAATGAACATTTGATATGTTTGACTATATAGAATGTCCTTAAATACAAGTATGAGTTTTGTTTGCTTATGATGTAACCAGAAAACCATTATTGTTCTCATTCATTTAAAGTTACTTATGGCTTAAAATGCTTTCAGAGTTTATTTCTCAAAATTATAATCTGGTCACAGCTCCACCATTTTATCTTGTTTAAAAATAGAGGTTTCTCTTAACAGTATCTTCAGTGACAATACAAGGTAAGTATATTAAATGAAATCAGCAATCTGCTTCGGGATTTTTTGCATTGGATGTTGATTTTTTTTTTTTTAATATTCCTTAACACTAATGTCTGCTGCAATTTAAATGGAAAAAAAAAACATTTTAGGATATCTAGTAGACCAAAATTATATTTGTTCTTTATTTTAAAATGAGTGTTTTTCTCAACTGATCTAAAGATGAAAACTTAAAATATCTTAGAACTATTTTAATAGTATTTTTACAATGAACTCTTCCCCAGGTTTTTTTATGCCTTATTTTTTTGCTATATTTACTGTAGGTTGCACAAGAACTGTCTTGTAATTGTGCCTCAGACTTCTTGAAAGTCCACCTTCTAAATTGCCCAGATCAAATATCTTCTAGATTCTACATGGTTTATTCTTGTGCTTTCTGTATTTAAAACTTTGGCTGTACTAAGCAAATGCAAAGTTATAAATTTAGCTAATAGTAGTTTACAGACAATTCAGATGATTATGATTTCCTTTGGTTTAACTAAACTGTACTAGTTCATTTCATAAGGAAATGATGCTGTAGACAAATGTAAATAAAGCCTGTGAGTTAAGCGTCAGTGGTGTTTGTTAAAAATAAACTAGAGATTTTTAAGTTCTGATCTAATGCTCTTAAGTTGTTTTTAAAATGTTTATATTTCCAGTATTCAGAATTTTGAATTGGGTTGTTTTTATGCTCCACTAATCCAGATGCCAGGATTAGATGAATTCTTTTTGTCAGAACTTTATATACCTATTCCATGAGATACTATAATAGCAACCCATCAAAGTATGCTTCGTCAATTATTTTTTCAGCTAATTAATTTGGTGTTGAATAGACACAGCAAAATATACATCAGTTCATCGATGCCTTCTTGTAAAACTCATTGACACTGATTGCATTCTAGTTGTGCGGACGTTAGCCTTTTCTGCTGCGTTTTACCCATTTACATAAACTCACTGCCCTCTATGGTTTCTAGATCTTTCAAGTTACTGTTGTCATTTTGCTCCCAGATTAATAGATGATAAAAAGTATAATGCTCGTGCTCGCTTCGGCAGCACATAATACTAAAAAAAGTATAATGCTCAAGCCAGCTGTTTTTGGTGGTGGTAATTTATTGGGTTTTATTTTAAACAATTAACAAAAATTTTTTTGCTTATTTTTTATTTGAAGTATTCTATAACATCCTTGGCTTGATATTCTATGCCGTAACCCTTAAAAAACACATAACTGCCACCAGGCACTTTTCGGAGTTGTCCCTCTGTCAATTTTTCAAAGGCTTATCCACTCTCTTTCCTGTTAGATCAACCTTGATGAATTGGTGTTCCCCACACAGGACCTCCACTAACTTGTAATACAGAGGCTTATCACAGGGGAATGCAAGCACAAAAAGTGGGTTTGGCCCTTGTCTAAGGTTTCAGCAGCTTTGAGAATTCCACATGTGAGGCCATCATGGATAACAATCTTCAGCATCTCTTGCAAAGCAAGAAGTTAAAGTCCATTACACCTCCACTATCAGTGTCTTCCTAGACCACAGTCATGGATTATGGGTGGGACTGAATCTTGAATGCATTTGAGCCTTCATCTCTGCACAGCTATGTGATGACAGGGAAAGAGCCCGGCTGTTTTTTACTAGTTAAACTACATTATTTGGTTTTAATCAAGCTCTGGGGATTTTTTTGTTTAGAATTTTTAAATTCTTGAGAATAACTTCAGGGGCTTATAAAACAGACAAAAGTAAATGTATAGAAACCAAAATTTTAGTGGTTTACCAGGGACAGAAGGGAGGAAAGGGAATTAACAGTGATGGGAAAACATTTGTATAAGGATAGAGTTGCAGAGATTAATTGCTGTCCTGTGCACATACCTTTAAAAGCTGGAACAGTAAAGGCAGTGTAACTGCAACAGAAAAGTACTGAGGGCCAACAGATGATGTGGTTCATTGATTGGAGGTTTAGGGTCATGGTTTCTTGGGATATCTCAGTGAGATTAATAACCTGTTCATTTGTTCTGCTTACTACTACTATATTCATAGTTCTTGGGGTCGTAAAAGCTTGTGATGTCCTGTTTGCCTGGAGAAACAGAGTCACTGGTCTACAAATTGCTAATTCTATTGAATTATATGTCCTTAAAACCTTCGGAGAATTAGGGGAGGGGAGTTTAAAAAAGGAGCTGATAATGCTCAAATAGAAAGTAAATGTGTGGAAAATGATGGCGACATAAGTACAAATATGCCTGAAACAATCAATTTATGAGTTGTTATAAAAGTTCATTATATAATGAAATCTAAAAAAAAAATTAGGAAATTAAAATTGACCAAAGAAGTGACTTGGTGGTGTTTCATACCCACAAAGTCACATCTTAAATTCCAGTATTAATGCTGAAAACATCTTAATAGCATTACTACTACTAATCTTTGAAAATGTAAGTATCATTCAGGGAAAATAGCCCCAACAGTTTTAATGGGACATAATTTATGTATACTATTGATTAGTTCAATCATCAAAGGGGGTTGTACAATCACCACCTTAGAGCATTTTCTATCGCCTTCATTGATTAACCCCCGAAATGAGCTATGCAAGTACAATCCGCTTCAATGCTCCCTCCACCTTATCCACTCACTCTGTTGCCCATTTCTTTTAATCTTTTATATTAGCATTCTATTCCTGTTAGTATAAAGACAAAAAAAAAATAAGTCAGTGGGAGGCAGCCTCCATCAACATTGAAAAATCCAGGCAAGAAATCTCTACCATTTGAACAACTGTGATGCTACTTCCCAGTACAGATTCAGGTGGGATCTATAGGGAGCTTGGCCAAGAATCAAGTGTGCTCCTGTATAGTATTACAAGTGGTTTCTGCCTGATGGTATGGCTGTTCAGGCAGTTGCTTTTGGTTATAAGGGACCTACAGAATTCTGGATCTCGAAGCTGTTCTATTCTAGAAGGAGCATTGAGATTCCATACGGTATATCAAATTTTCCCATAAGAAATAACAAAATGGATTAATCTGTTCTCGATCACTTTTTTACCCTAACCTTGCCATTTTATATTACAAATTTCAAAGTACAGAGTTAAAATCATTTAAGTAAGCGCAACATTTTTAAGTTTACAGTATGGCCGAGATTGATAAAGGTTCTGGCTTTGAACACAGGTTTGGTAAGGTATGTAGAGGGTGTCATTGTTTGGATGGGGAATCCCCTTCCATAAAAATCGATTGGTACCTGCTTTCCAGGAGTTTCTTTGCCTTTTTCTTTTTTTTTTTTTTTGGTAGTGGGTGGGAGAGAGCATCACTGCCTTCTGGTGGTCATGGGAGCTACCCAGCCTTGCTCCTGAAGAGCTGCTGCTGGATTTGAACCACCAAGCCAATGGGCCCACACTCAACTACTATGCCACTGGGACTCAGCCCTCCTTTCCCTTTTTCCGTAGTACCTGACTTTAAAAAAAAAAAATCTGTATAATGTGTTATGCTATTGGCATTTTCTTAATTGTTTACTAAAAGCAAGCGTTTGCTAAATTATAATCAACAATGTCGTTGACACAATTAACCAGTTCTTTCTGATGATTCTGTTAAAGGCTTAGGACCCATTTTTGTTTTGTTTTGTTATTTTTGGGGCATCACTGCCCTCTGGTGGTGGGAGTAGCAGGTCCAGCCTTTGCTCCTGTGGAGCTGCTGCTGGAATGGAACCTTTGTCCCAGTTGGCCGCAGTCCTGCGCACAACCACTATGCCACAGGGGCTCAGCCGGACCCATGTTTTTTATAATGACAAAACCACAAAAACTAAGAAAATCGATAGCAAAATGTTTGGAACACAGTTCCAAAAGATTTTAACAATGCAAACTAGCACTTAGTGTCTTAACATGAATTGCTTTTGATTACAAAAATCACACCAGGTCATATTCCGATGTTTTTTTTTTTGAACTCTGATGTAAAATTTTCTCGACGTTTCGTGTCAAAATCTAGTGTCGGTACTGATGCAGTCGAGTACCAGGGTTCTATTGTATATACCTATGGCTCGGTCTGACTGTGCTCTGCAGATGGGTTAAAAGTTTTAGTAGAGGCAAATTTTTGCTTCATTATAGATCAGACAAAATTCACTGTCCTCTAATACTTCTAGCAAACCTAAGTTGCTCTTTCAAATTTTTGATATTACATAGAAAGGTGATAAAGATTTCCCTGCATTCATTTTACCCTGCAGTTAACTGTAATGCTACCATGGAATGTTTATCAAAAGAAACCAACATTAGTATATTACGAAACTCCAGATTTTATTTGAACAGTTTCGGGTTTTGATAAAGATGTTGGCAAACTTGTCATGCAATTGTTTAAGACTGTGTCTTATGGCATTGATTCTTCTACTCGCTGATGCCAAAGTGGTCAGATTCATGATCTGCCACATAATTGCCTAAGAATTTCCCATTTCCCTTGATTTTCATATTAAAAAAATGACAGGCATTCATTCAACCATTCCTTCCCCACAGGATTCCTTGCATACACTAGAGCTAGCCAGCTTAGCCAGTATAAATGTGTGGTAGAGTTTCATCATCAAACAGGCTTTCGGGATGGCCAGCATTCACCGCACTAGAGCGCCTTTTCCCCACTCATTCTTCAGAACTAGTTCAGAACACTGATGCTATTCCTAGCTCCCTTAAGTTTCCACAGGAACTGATTTCTTGAAAGCACCTATCAATTATTTCATTAAGTACATCATTAAGTACAGCAAGCTCTCAGTGTGTAAACTCAACAGCAAATATTAATGAATATTTGCTAGGTTTCTTAAAGAGAATCCCTCCAACAGTGTAGTGTATTTTGGTGGTTGAAAGATTTTTTGTACTAGCTTTACAAGATAGTGAGCTACATGTGAGCTAATCATTGACTGTAAAGAGAGTAAACATTACAAATGTTTAATAAGCCATTTTTTACATGCTAAGATAAAAGTATGAAATCAGTTCTATGCTTCACTGAATTGAGGGAATCTGTAGGTGTTAATTAATAAATGTGTCCTTGTTTTTAGCCATGCCCATTGTGTTACTGCAAAAAACTGAAGTAGAGTTAGCTACAAAGGACATTCTCGCTGGTATTTTGCAATCTGCTTAGACATTTTATTACTGAACTAGCATTAAGAATTAGATGCTGGAAATAAAGATAGGTCACCTTAATTTGCTCCTAATAATCTCGTGTTCCTCTGCAAAAATAGTAACATCTTCAACTACTGTAAACTGAAAACTTGAGTTCCTCCAAGCGTGTGACCCATGTATTGAGGGCCACATTTGCAAAATAAGCACCAAATTTTTTTTAAAAATTTGCCTAACCTCTGAAGTGGAATCAACTAATGAGCTCAAACTGGTTCAGTGTATATTAAAATACCATGTGACACATTTACCAAGATGAGTAAAACAAGATGGCAATGTGTATGTGTAACCAATTTGCAAATACAGATAAAACTTGTGATTTTGATAGAGAAAATTAGACATTCATTGCTTGATAACTAATCCAGTGAAATAGATTTTACTGGCTAACACAATTTGCACATTTACTTAGCGCCACCTTAGTTAACTACTGTGAGGGAAATGAATATTCATTACTTTCTCTGTAAAGCCATTGCTGTCAAGTATATTCCAATGCAGAGTGACCCTATAAGAGCAGGACTCTTCAAGGGTTACCAAGACTGTGGCAGTTGTCTCAAGTAGGCTGCCCACAGAGCAGCTGGTAGATTTGAATGACCTTTTTGGTTTAGCAGCCAAGTGCTTAACAAATGGGTTAGTCATGAAGAGAAAAATATGAACGTCAAAACCATGAAATTGACATCTTCAGATTATTTTTGTAAGACAAGTCTGAAAAATTTATCTCATTGTTAGAAATAGGTTAAGGAAAAAGACTAAGGACAAACTATATCATCTCAGATATCAACTGCCACCTCGTTCCCTCCCTCTCACCCTGGTATATTATATTCCAGTGTTCTGTTCACTGCAGTGGCCACACACAACTTACCATGGGTGTGGGTGCTGGGATGTTCCAAATCCAAAATTAAGGCATCTGAAGGAAATTTCTCATCCTTGAACAAGGCTGCAGAAACTGGTGAAATGAGGTTAAGAACAACCCCGGTGCAGGGTTGAAAGGAAGCGCTTCATTTACCGCTGGCAGTGAGAGTCCATGCCCTGCTTCTGAGATGGCACTGGTGATCACTTCCAGTTGAATCATATTGTCAATATCTCACCCATCAAGGAAGAGTCATTCGGTAGGAATTAGGAAAATGTAACTGGTTCAAAGCTGTTAGGTGTCATTGAGTCAGTTCTACTTTTCAACCCTATGCACAGCAGCATAAAATTACCTGACCCAGTCAAACTTCTTTTTGGTATTCTGTGTATTCAACCATGGTTTCGATTATGCTATGTCCTCTTTAGAATTCAGCTTCAATATTTGGCAGTTCTCTGATTCATTACTGCAACCATTATGTAGTGATTTTCAGCAAAATTTTATATGTAGTTTATTTTGTTTGATAATTTATACATCCTATATTGAATGAGCAAATAGAGATCTTTTCCAGTTACGTGACTAAGTAGCTCTTTTTTAAATTTCTTGGCATAGATCGTGCTGCCAGCATTACATCAGCTTTTTGAAACATTTTAATACCTTGTTTTTTTATATGCCTTCAGTACAAACTGGACTTCTTCCTTCAATATCATTGGTTCATTTTTGTTTTGGCCCTAATAGAACATTTCTCAGAACACAATTCCAGATAGAGTAGGTAAAAGTAACATATTCTTTACAAGAATAGGTTTTTGTTCATGACCTCTCTTTTTTAAAAAAAATTTTGTTTTAGGGGCATCACTGCCCTCTGGTGGTGGGAGTAGGAAGCCCAGCCTTGCTATGGGATTTGAACTTCCAACCCAGTGGGCCGCAGTCCCGTGCACAACCACTATGCCACCAGGACTCAGCCCTCATTACCTCTCTTTAAAAAATCATTTTAGTAGGGGCTATTGACAGCTCTTAGCACAATCCAACCATTGTGTCAAGCACATTTGTATGAATGTTGCCATCATTTTCAAAACATTCTACTTGAACCCTTGGTATCAACTCATTTTCCTCCCCCACCCACCCTCATGAACCCTCAAAAATGTATAAAATTTTTTGCATGCTTTTTTCTGTCCCTTTGGGAGGGGGTTATATGTAGATCATTATGATCAGTCCCTCCCTTCCCCTCCTGATAGCCCTACTTTAATTATTGGTTCTGGGGGTTTAATCTGCCCTAGATTTCTCTCTGTTTCAAGCTCTTAAATGTACAAGTGTACATGCTCTGGTCTAGCCGTATTTGTAAGATAGAATTGGGGTCATTATAGTGAAAGGTAAGTGAGGAAACATTAATGAACCAGAGAAAAGATGCATTTCTATACTGCACCCTAATGAGCTTTCTTTTCCTGTGACCATTCGGAAAGGGGATGTCCAATTTGAGTTGCCACTCCATGCTTTCCCTCGTTCACATTGATGGGACTTTCTGCTTTGTTAATGCACGATATCAGATCCCATCAGCACTTCATGATCACACAGGCTGGTGTGCTTCTTGTAGGCTTTGTTGCTTCTCAGATGGCCACTTGTTTATCTTCAAGCCGCCATCTGAGCACCATCAGCTATCTTCACATTTGCTTATGCACCTATTTTGTCTCTAGCAATCTTGCCAGGAAAGTGGGTATCTCAGAAGGCTGGGTTATTAAAGTATTCTTGGATTGAGGTAATACTCAATGTTAATCTACTGCCATAATACTTAACATATAAATATATGTACGTAGATCTATTCCCCTATCATAAAAATATATTTGCATATGTACATGTCTATATTTAGACCTGTGCATGCATTTGCCTCCTAGTTCTTTTACTTTCCTCTTTTCCTATCATATTCAACCTTCATTTGGGTTTTGGTAATTCCTCTCAGCTACATTCTCCTGAATCAAACCCCAGCATACATCCTATGCCCTCCCATTACCTCTCATATCATCTAAAATAATAAGTCTAAAATGCTGTCACTTTCTACAAAAAATAGAGTGTGTACTGCACAACAGACAGAAACGTGACACCGGACCCATTTATGCCCCCACAGATCTAAGGCACTTCCTTTTCTGTAAGAGGGTTTTAAAAATATGACTCAAACAAGAAATTACAGTATCTCAAGGATGAGGTGGGTAGATATAAAAGGGGTAAGTACTACAAGAGCTTAAAACACGTTTAAACACTTGTTTGCAATGTCCACAATTAACTACCTGTGGAGAGAAGACACATTAGTCACATTGTGTGTTCAAAACACAATGGAGGACCACTATGTCCTTCCCTAGCCATATTATGTATGTATAGTTCAAAGTGCCATCCTTTCAATTACGGATGTGCTGGTTCCTCTTAAAACTGCCTTATATGAATGAGAAGTTAACGGTGATTTTTTTTATTGTTTTGTTTGTTTTTATGTCAAGAACATTAAAATGGCTGTGTTCTTTCCCATGACTTCATTTTGTCACTGAGAACATGTAAAGCATGTTACCCCTAACAAGGTTACCTTGAAAACCTCCATTCTGGTCTTGGTGCCAGTGGTTTTTCATTATCCTCTTGAAATGACTGAGGTTTGACCACTTCTTTTTGGTACATTGAATCTGTATTTTAACTTCTTTTGCTGTTTGCTTCATCATCCAAGATTTTGCCCATAGAATCTTTCAAAAGTGCACTCAAAGCATTAGTTTTTCTTTTAGTTCTTTAAACTTAATTTATACTGTGTGTCCTAGCTATTGTCCTTGTCATACATGAAGGATTACCACTAGCAACACACTCGTGCAAACCTTTTAATAGTTTTATATAGGACATATATGCATATACATAGAATAGTTCATCTAATCTGGTCAACTTCTTTAAAAATTGTCAGCTTCACTTTTTCTCTCTCACTCTTGATAACATTTAACTGAGAGATTAATCCCTTCCTCTAAGTCTTAAAATGAATGCATAACGATGTTAAGTTTCCCCCATTGCATAACCCATTTATTTGTTCTGCCTGCCACCATTATGCTCCATTTATCATTTTTCTACACAGACGTTTTTACCACTAGGCTAACTTGCTGGGCCAGTCCAGATTTACAAGACCAGCATAGCAAGTGCCTTTGCCTCAGTTCATTGCCATTCATGTCACATGGTGTTATGTAGGTACAAGACAAGTGAGCTGTCTCAGCCACTAGACAGCACAATTTCCTCAAACAAAAAAACATTGTGTCAGTATATGCTGACTCATAGCAGCGTATAGGACAACATAGAAATGTCCCTGTAAGTTTCTGGGACTAATTTTACAGGAGTAGAAAACCTCCCTTTTAAAAGTCAACCGTAATTTTGTCCTGAAGGGGAGAAGGTAGACTCTGGTTGTGGTTTATTGAGTGCCATAAGTCAGTTCACCGTAGCAACTCCACACACCACAGAATAAAACTGCCCAGTCCTGAGCCGTCCTCACAATCGTTCCTGTGCTTGAGCTCATTGTTCCAGCCACTGTAGCAACCCATCGTGCCGTAGGCCATCCTCTTTTTCACCGCCCCTCTTCTGAATACACTGTCCTTTTCCAGGCACTGGCCTCTCCGCACAACAGATCCAAAGTACTTGAGACTAAGTCTCACCATCTTGCTTCTAAGGATCGCTCTGGCTGTACTGCCAAAACATTTGCCTGCTCTCTCGGCATTCCATGGCACTTCTTCGTCAGCACCCTAATTCAAATTCACAATTCTGCTCAGGTCTTCCTTATTCAATGTCCAACCTCATATGAAGCAAATGAATATACCACGGCCTAGATCAGGTACACTTTAGTCCTCAAGGTGACCTCCCTGCCTTTTGACACTCTAAGGAGAACTTACGCAGTAGATTTACCCAGTGCAGCTTGTCTCTTGATTCCTGAACTGCTGCTTCCGTGAGCATTGATTGTGAATCCAAGTAAGATGAAATATTTGACAACTTCATTTATCATGGTACAATTCAGATTTTGATCTGTACATTGAGTCATAATCTTTGATCATCAAGTGCTTCAGTGTTTCAAGACCTCTTGGGTGCACAAGGTTGTACCGTCTGTTTATCACAAGTTAATAAACCTCCCTCCAGGTGTGGTACTGTATTTCATCTAACCAGTTTCGCTGATTATGAGAGGCTACATCACTGACACACCTCAGACCATGTTCCATATAAGCTCAAGGAAAGATTTGGAATTCTAATCTCACGGATATCCATAGCTTGTTGTAGTCCACACAGGTGATTGTCAGCATAGGCCATAAAGCCCAAGTAAGCATTTTCTAGTATTTCCTTTCTGAAAAGATGCATCTGACATCACCAATTATCCCCTATTCTTCATCCTGTTCTGAATCCAAAGTGAATGTCTGGTAGTTTGCTGCCAATGTAGTACTGCAATCATTGTTGGATGATCTTTAACAAAAATGTGCTTGCATGTGATATTAATGAGGTCATTCTATGGTTTGAGCATTCTGTTGGGCTACTTTTCTTTGGAAATGGTACAAGTATTGATCTCTTCAGTCAACTGACCAAGCAGCTATCTTCCAAATTTCTTGGCATGGAAAGATGAGAGCTTCATCAGCTTGTATAACCACTTTTATGTGTGTTCCATCAATACCTGGTGCTTTGTGTTTAGCGAATGAATTCAACGCAGTTTGAACTTCCTTCAATACCATTGGTTTCTGCTCATACGCTACCTCCTGAATTGGTAGAATATTGACTAGTTCTTTTTGGTGCAGCAATTGTTATTTTCATCTTCTTTTGAAGCTTCCTGTATCATTCAATGTTATCCTTAGAATCATTATTGCAACTCAAGGTTTGAATTTTTCCTTAAGGTCTTTTATTTAAGATATCATGAGCATGTTCTTCCTTCTTGGTTTTCTAATGCTAGGGATGTACACATTTATTTATAGTACTTTACTTTGTCATCTCACGCTGCTTTGAAATTTCTTATTCAGCGCTTTGACTTCTTTCATTTCCCTTAGCTACTCTGCTATTAAGAGCAAGTTTTAGAGACTTGTCTGACATCCATTTTGATCTTTTATCTTGTATTTTTAATGACCACTTCCTCTTTTTATGGAAGATACCCTTGATGGCCTCCATCAGCTTATCAGGTCTGTCATTACTGTCCAATACAGCAAAGCTGTTCTGGAGATGATCTCAGTATCCAGAAGGGACAGACTCAAGCCCTTGTTTTGGCTGTTGTGGATTTGTCAACTTAACTATGAGCAATTGATGGTCTGTTCCATAGTCATCCCCAGCCTCATTTTAGCTGCTAATACTGAGCTTCTCCATCTCTTCCCAGAGATGCAGTGAGTTTGATATCTGTGTTTTCCATCTGGAGACTCCCTTATGATGTTGAACAAAGTCATATGCTATAAATTAGTTGTTGGTATTGCAAAACTATCCTGCGATCTCCAACTTCATTTCCACTATCAAGAATATATTTTCCATTTTCTGTTCCTTCCTCTTTATTTCCAACATTTGCATTCCAATTTCTAATAATTAGAAATGCATCTTGATTACACAATCAATTTCCAACCGTAGGCATTGGTAGAATTCTTTGATGTCTTCATCATTAGCTTTTGATAATAGCTGTATTGATTGGATTTTCTTGAATGTGGAAAGATATAATTACATCACAGACAGCACTTAACTTCAAGATAGCTCTTGAAATGCCCTTTATGATGATGAATCCAACACCGTTCCTTTTGACTGTGTCACTGCCAACAGAGTAAACCATACGACACCCTGCCGTATGACCAGTAGCCATCCATTGCAACTCTCAATATATAAGGTATAGATTTTTATGCATCCATTTCATTTTTGAAAACTTCCAATTTTCCTAGGTTCATACTTCTTCATACCTTTCAAGTTGCAGTTATTGACTGATGTTTGCAGCTATTTCTTAACTCTTGATGTTGAGAAGGCTGCTCCTCCTCAGTTATATTTTGATTGCCTACTGACGGTGCCCAGTCCATGAGAAAAGAAACTGCCGGCTCATGTAGACAGTGGGTTTTGCTCCGCATTCCTCCTGTAGCTTATTCATGTGTGAACTGTTTTAGGCATGATTTTCCACATCAGTGTTTTCTCCAACATCACCAAGTCATGGATATGTGAGGTCTCATGGTGATTTTATGTCCTCAGTCTTTGAGGCAGTTAAAAGCCAACTGCAAGGGCTCAATACCCTGTTAAGTGGTATTTGTTATGTTGCAACATCTGGAAACTTTCTAGTTCAGAATCCCAATGGTCACTATAGGGCAGCATTGTCAGTTTTTTTCATAAGCTCCACTCTTTGTAAGCACATGTGACTGACACTTCCAAATAATGTCTGAATGTAGATCATAAGGAGAAGAGAGGCAAGGGAAATGAAACCTTTTGTGAAAGTATACTCTGATTCATCCCACATGAAGGCAAGCTGCAACTTTTTGATAATTGAGACAGAGAAAAAAGGATTTGCAAGATCACCAAATACCATTTTCCTTTAGCCTGCTGTATTTCCTACACCATTGAAAGCGTATCTGGAGCAGTTAGGGCCATAAGTGGCACTACTTTATTTAGGCTTCAATATCTATCAACCTCCTTGAGTCATCTGCCTTGTTCACAAGCCATTATACTCACCCCCTTCCATTCCCCTTTTGTTATCTCAATATCAGTCCTGAGGGGTTTATCCTGGGTTCCCTGTGTTTCCAGCTCTTATCTGTACCCATGTACATGCATTGGTCAAGCTGGATTTATAGGTAGAATTTGTGTCATGATATTTGTGATGGGAGGGGGGAGGGAAGGCAGGGACAGGAAGCATTAAAGAACAAGAGGAAAATTGTGTGTTCCAACAGAGTTATACTGCACCCTGATCCTACCCATAGCATGGAACAAAGTGGTAGACTCCAAATACCATGGAATAAGTAAAGCTGAGTGCTTCTGTGTAGGAGGCTGGCTTGTGTAGTGGGGTGCCTCAAGGCACTTAATTCATTGAGCTTAGTTTGCTGACCCATGAAGCTTAAACTGAGTGTCGTCTATTTGCAGTGTACAGTGAAGGGGTTTGTCCCTTTGGGCATATGTTAGTAGACCTAAAAGAACTAAATAACACATACCTATAAACAAGTATCCTGAGTATTTCTCACACACTCCAACCTAATTTCTTTAGTAAACCCTTTAATCATTGCTTTTGTGAGTTTTGTGTAGTCATTGCAATGAATACTAGAACCTAGAGAGTTACAATAGAAAAAATGCACCACATATTCCAAGTTTCATTGAAGTCCAAAAACAAAGTTCCAAGAATTGATGGAATACCACTTAAAATGTTTGAACAAGCTTATAAAGCATTGGAAAAACTCATCTATGCCAACAAATTTGGAAGACATACAATCAGAGAAGTTGGATTATATGAAAAAGGATACAGTATCAGCATTGGAGAAAAGTTTATTAATAACCTGTGATAGGCGAAGCACTTAATGATAAAGATCAAGGATTACAGCCTTCAGTTTAGGATACAAGTCAATGTAAAGAAAACAGAAATCCTAGTAATGACCCCACGGTAACCATGATAAATGGAGAAAAGATTGAAGTTGGGAAGGGATTCCAAATTTCTTGGATCCACAATCAAGAGATCAAATGATACATTGCATTGAGTAAATCTGCACAAGACCCCTTTAAAATGTTGAAATTCGTGGATATTATTTTGAGAACTAAGGTTCACCTGGTTCAAGCCACGGGCTTTTAAATTGCCTAATGCGTGTGAAAAGTGAGCATTGAAGAAGGAAGAATTACTGCATTTGCATTTAGATGGTAGTAACGAGCATTGAAAATAATGTGGACTGCCAAAAGAACAAATAAATCTGTCTTGGAAGAAGTACAACCAGAATGCCCCTTACAAACAAGGATATTTCCTTTTCCTTTTTTTAAAATCATTTTATTGGGGGTTCATACAACTCCCATCACAATACACACATGCATTCATTGTATGTCAAGCATATTTGTGCATTTGTTGCCCTCATCATTCTCAAAACATTTGCTTTCCACTTAAGCCCCTAGTATCAGCTCCTCATTTTCTCCCCTCCCCCACCACAAACTTCTTATAATATCTCCATAGTAAGTGCAGAGAGATGTCTCAGGGTATTACAGAACTCAGGGACTCCAGAAAGTCTACTCGAGGGAGGGTGGTGGTGGTTCTGTCCCATCGAGTCCATCCTGGCTCACAGTGACCCCGTGTCCAACAGCAGGAAGCTCTCCGTCAGCCTGCACCAGCCTCACCATTGTTCTTCTGTGTGAGTCCACTGCTGTAGCCGCTGCATCAGCCATTTGATGGAGGATTGCCTCTGCTCCGCATTGCCAAGCATGATGTGCTTCTCCAGAGTCTGGTCCTTCTTGACCAACAGGTTCAGGGAGGTGAGACAATGTATCCCTCCCTATCCTCATTTCTAAGGAGCATTCTGCCTGTCCTACTTCCAGAGTGGATCCATTTGTCTTTTCGTCTAGGGTATTTTTCGTATCCTTCACCAGCACCATAATTCAAATACATTGATTCTGCTTTGGTCTCCTGGTCTTCCTAATTCTATATCCAACTTTCACATGCATGTGAAACAATTGAAAATACCATGCCTCGAGTCAGACACACCTCAGTCCTCAAAGTGATATCCTTGCTTTTCAAAACCTTCGAAAGGTGTTGTGCAGCCGATTTACTCAATGTCACCCATCATTTTACCTCTTAACTGCATTGATTGTAGATGCAAGAAAGACTCAATTATTTACAACTTCAATACTTCTCCATTTATTATGCTGTTGCTTTTTAGTGCAGTTCTGAGGACTTGTTTTCTTTGCATTGAGTTGTAATCCATACTCCTTGGTCTTTTTTCAGTAAGTGCTTCAAGCCTCCACTTTGAGGAAGCAAGGTTGTCATCTGCATAGCTCCTGTTTTTATTTAATAAGCCTTCCTCCATCTCTGACGACTCAGTCTTCTTCATGTAATCTAGCTTCTCGGATGACTTGCTTAGCATACAATTGAATAAGAATGGCAAGACACACCCTGACACATGACACACCTTTCCTGATTTCAAGCCATGCGATATCCCTTCTGTTTGTGAAACTGTCTCCTGAGCTTGGAATGGGTACAAATAGAGGTCTCTTCCAGTCAGTTGGCCAAGTGGTTGTCTTCCAAATTTCCAGGTATAGTGAGTGTTTCTAGTGCTCTATCAGGGTGTTGAAACATGTCTATTGGCATCCCTTCAATTCACGGAGACTTATTGTTGACTTGTGGTTTCCGTGCAGCTGGAACTTCAGCTCCATTGGCTCTTGCTCATATGCTGTTTCCTGAAATGGTGGAATGTTGACTAGTTGCTTCTGGTACAGTGCTTGTGCATTCTTTTGATCTCCTTTTAATGTTCCCCACATCATTTAATAATTTTCCCCATAAATTTCAACATTGAAACTCAAAGCGTGCATTTTTCTTGAGTTCTTTCAGTTTAAGGTATGCTGCATATTCTTCTGCAGATCGTCCCCCAGGAAAAGTGAAAGATGGTGCCTTTTTTTTTTCCCCAATCATTTTATTAGGGGCTTATACATCGTTTTTCACAATATATAAATAAGCATACTCGTCAAGCACCACTCACATGTCCACTTCTATTATTGTTCTCCAATTGTCCACCATTTTCCCTTAAGCCCCTAGTATCGGCTTATCCATTCCTTCCCCTCTTCCCCTGCTCTCTCCTCCCCTCCAACCCTCAATACTTTATACATTGTTATTGTTTTGTCATAGAAAGATGGTGTCTTAAGTCTCACACTGTGCTAGAGTTTACAGATGCTTCCAAGGAAACAAAGGGTCTGAGCTGGTTCATAACCTCTATTAAGATCAGGATTGTTCACTCCCCCTGCCTTATCAGTGCCAACTCACGGGACCCTCGATGGGTTTCTGAGACTCTGCTTACTGGACTAGAAAGTCAGGGTGTAGCCTCACCTTCAGCCTGTATAAGAGAACTCTGTTTAGCAAGTTGTGTATTTCAGTCCCTAACTGTTATTGTGGAGTTGTTGATTTCTGTTATTATATTAGTTGGTATTTTAAAAATATATTTTGGGACTGAGCCCTGGTGGCGTAGTGGTTGTGCGTGGGACTGTGGCCCACTGGGTTGGAGGTTCAAATCCAGCAGCAAGGCTGGGCCTCCTATTCCCACCACCAGAGGGCAGTGATGCCCCCAAAACAAAACACACATATATATGTATATATATATGGAGAATGCTGTTAGGTACATATATAGTTATAATTTTTATAGTGTGCTCCTGCTGGATTTACCCTTTTATTATTATGCAATGAGTTTATTTGTTGTAATAAATTTTCATTTAAAATCTATTTTGTCTGATATCAGTATGACCACCTTGTTTCTTTTCGTTTATTGGTTGCATAAATATTTTTCAGTATATATATATATATATACACATATATATGCTTTTCAGTACTTTTGTGTCCTTGTGGCTAAGAATGTTTCCTGTAGACACAAAAGGATAGATCATGTTTTTTCCCTCTTTTTAATACATTCTGTCATTCTGTCCATATATATATATATATATATATATATATATATAACATTATATTGGGGTTTTACAGCTCTTATAACAATTCATACATCAATTGTACCAAGCACTTTGTACATATGTTGTTGCCATCATCATTTTCAAAACATTTTCTTTCTACTTGAGCCCTTAGTGTCAGCTCCTTTTTTCCTCTCACTCCCCACACTCCCATGAACCCTTAATAAATTATAAATTATTTTTGTTTTCATATTTTACACCATCCACTGCCTTTCTTCACCCATGTTTCTGTTGCTCATCCCCCTCAGTGTGTGCGTGTGTGTGAGTGTGTGTGTGTGTGTGTGTGTGTAACATCAATCATTACAATTGGTTCCCCCTTTCTCCTCCTCGCCCCTCCTTCCTCTTACTCTCATGGTACAGATAACTCCATTATTGTTCCTGAGGGGTTATCTGAACTGCATTCTGTATGTCAAGAGCTCTTATCTGTACCAGTGCACATGCTCCCGTCTAGCCTGACTTGTTAGGTAACACTGGCGTCATGATAGTGCTAGGGAGGAAGCATTAAAGACGTAGAGGAATGTGTGTCTCCTTGGTGCTATACTGTCCGTGCCTTTTATAAATGTGGAATTTATGTCAATTACATTTAAGGCTATTACTGAAACAAAGGTCTACTTCATTCATTTTACTTTTAGGTATTCATATCCATTTCATTTTTTTAAAATTCTCATCTTGTTACTATTTGTATTTGACTGCGTTTTTTATGATGAATCTTTATGATTTCTTCCTCCTCCTAAATTCACGGTGATTTCCTCCTGGTTACCAGACATATTAAAGTAGACAACTTACAATTCCAATAACATTTAACATGCAAATAACAGATCACACACAACATTAGCACATTAAATTTGTTCCTGATTTGTCCTTCCTTCCCCATTTTTTGTGGTGATGGTATATCCTACATTTGCTGGATAACTATATATATTTCTTGCTAACTTGATATGCCATTGTTTGCAGGATTAAGTTGTTTGGTTTAGTCACAAAGAATATCTTATGATTGATCACCCATGTTGTCACACATTTTGCTTTAGGTCCATCTCTCTGTTATTACTTCCCCCTATTGAATTGAGTATTTGTTGAATGCTCAGGTGTTTCTGTTTGGAGAGCTGGTCTGGTAGGGACAAATTCCCAGGGCTTCTGATTATGCGGTGATTTCTTCACTTCCCTTCTGTTTTTGACTGGCAACTTACTGGCTGAAGCATTATTCGTTGGCAACTGTTTTCGTTCGATAGATGGGCTGCCCTGGTGTCTTTTGTTCTCTGAGTTTGGGAGGAGGAATTCACACCAACTTTAATGCAGCATCCTTCGTAAGTTATATGTTGTTTGCTTTCTTGCTGCTTTAAAATAGATCTTTTTGCCTTTGGTTTTGAGAAATTGTATTAATATGTGACACGAAGCTTGTCTTTTTTTGTTTTTTCTAATTGAGGTTTGTGCAGATTCCTTTATTTGCAAGCTTTTTTCTCTTTTCAGATATGGAAAATTCTTTATGATTATCTCTTGGTAATTCCCCTTGTGATTTTCTTATTGTCATTGTGTCCTGAAATTCCAATAGTCCTTGTTAGACTTCTTAACTGAATTTCATACTTCCATTTGGTTTTGTTCTCTTTTTGCTGTTTCCCTGCCCTGTTTATCTTGTGTCTTGATAAGTTTAGTTACTGTCTTCTAGTTAATGTAGTTTTTGCTCTGATTCTTGCATTTCATAGTTCAGTTATGTCATTCTTCAGCTTTAGTAATTTTTAATTCCAGTAGTTCAAATTCTCTCTCTACTTCGATTTTTAATTTTGTTATTGGGCTTCTCATTTCATTATGAAAAATTTTTTTCCTGATTGGTGTTCATTTATTTTCAGTGTCCTTTGTATTTTTAAAAATACACAGCACCATTTTTTAGAGTTGTATATTCTTTCTATTATCTTAGAAGCCATTGGAGAAATATCCTCTTTTTCTTATTTTCCTTTTAATGAGTCCTTCATCTCTTGCAGTTTTGTGTACCTTAGTGTTTCTCTGCCCCCTCTCCCTTCTTTCTTGTTGCCTTGGTGGGTAGCTGTGACCCATTGGGCTGCTAATCATAAGGTAAACAGTTCAGAACCACAGTCTCAGAAGCTCACAGGAGCCCTTCTGTCCTGTCTACAAGGTCAGGACGAGTTGGTGGCCATGAGTTTGTTTTGGGAGTTTTTTGTTGCTGGTGTTGAAAGTGGCCCTTTATTTAAAACATTTTATTGGGGGCTCATACAACTCTTATAACAATCCATGCATCCATCCACTGTATCACACACATTTGAACCATTGTTGCCATCATCATTCAACATTTTCCTTCTACTTGAGCCCTGGGTATTTTCATTTCTAAATTTCCTCATTTTCCTAAGAACCACTAGAGGGCACTCTAAGCCTTACATTTTTTTTTCAGCTCCGCATGAATTCTGAATTTCGATTAAGTATGTGTGTTTGCTCTAATTTTCACAGCAGTAACTGAGTTAACTTATGGGATAAGTCTCTCTTGTCTTTTGCGGTTTTGACTATGGCCTTGGATGCACCCTTGGGGCTGACTGATTTCCTGTTTTCCCTGAGTTTGGGAGGCTGATGGGTCTGCAGCCTGGGTGCTGCAGAGAATGTCAGCCAGTGGCCGTGGCTAGGTGGCGTCCAGTCTGCCGAGACTCTCGTGACTTATGCGCAACAGAAGGAAACACAGTCTCACAACAGTTGTTCTGCTTGAGCCCTGGGTGGCAGCCACGTGTTCACCCATTGCATCAAGGATCTTTTCCGGTGACTTTCTGCTTTACCATAGCAGCCTGACGGGGCTGCCACAAATGGGCATCAGTCTGATGCCATGAGTCTTAACGCTTTGTGCTTGACCCAGGGTGGTAGGCCAGGTTGACTAGAAAAACAAATCCAAGGACACTCGTGTATGTGTAAGAAAGAACTTTGAATCACAAC
Organism: Nesogale talazaci; assembly: GCA_004026705.1. Taxonomy (NCBI): domain Eukaryota; kingdom Metazoa; phylum Chordata; class Mammalia; order Afrosoricida; family Tenrecidae; genus Nesogale; species Nesogale talazaci. Next base: position 43,412 of record PVJH01006495.1, on the reverse strand, counting down.
GTCATTATGGCTCAAAAAATCATCTCAGTCCAGTTCCACTCAAGCCCCTAAGTCTGACACGAGTCCACAAATCCCCCTGCAGAGTCTCACAGCTCCGTGCAGTGAGGCAGGAAGATCTTAGGCTGCTGGCCCCCGGGGCGTGTGGATCCAGGTGGGCGGAAACATGGCAGGCCTCCTGTAGCTCTCCGGGTTAGGAGCAGAGAGTCAGCAGACAGCGATGCAAGTGGGAGGAAAGAGAGGAGTTCTGTCCCTTGGGTCCTCCTTTTAAGAAGGCCACACACCCCAGGAGATAGAGGCTTGTGTAACCTCACCGGCAGGTTGGATTTCACCCAACAGTTTTGTACCTCTTCAAGCTGACATAACATTATCTAACTGCCACACCCAGCAGGACCTCCTTCTCGGAGACTGTTCTGAACATGTGGCCAAAGTAGGTGACATGAAAACTCTTCTCACTTCTCCAGAACAGTGAACTGTACTTCCTCAAAGACAGATGCCTTTGCTCTTTTGCTAGTCCATGGTACATTCAATACTCTTCACCAACCCAATTTGGTCTTCCTTCTTCACTGCTCAGCATTTGTATGCCTATGACAGAGTAAGGACTCAGCTCTCCCAAGGGAAATGTGGGAGGACTCTATGTTTCCTTGACAGGCATTCTTGTATAGACTTTCCCACAGTGGCCTGGCATGCAGGGAGTAAAGGGTATCTCTCTGTGAGCTTTTTGATATTTCTATCTCCCCCTGTGTGAGGACTCCCCACAGGATTCTAGGCCCCAGAAGCCAGCCTCCTTGGGGATTTGGGGAGATTCAACAGCACTCACTCACACTTGTTTCGAGCCCTAGTTAAAGCTGGCAAATTCTCAAAGTCTAGCTGTGCTACCAGTTATATTATACATCTGGGTTCAAAAAACATGGTCGACAGAAACATGGCAGGGTGAGAAGCAGAGTGCCAGCAGACAGAGATGCCAATGGGAGGAGATCCTTCCCTCGGGTCCTCCTTATAAGGAGGCCACATGCCCCACGAGACATCAGACTGTGTAACTTCATGGGCAGGTTGTGAGTGACTATGCTAAGTGCATCCATGGGTCTCTCCCAGTCTGGAATAAAAAGATGGATGGCAATCAAAAGGCATATGGAAACAAGTCATCCAATGAACTAATGGACCGCATCGACTCCATAACCCCCAAGCCAGGAGTACTAGATGATGCCTAGCTTATAATTCTATATTCAGGGAAAGGACTTTTCTAAAATACAGGTTGATTTCAGACTGCTCAGCTTTATAAAAGTTGAAACAATTACCTGAAGGGATAAACATAATATCTGTGGGACACAGGAAAGTTATTCCCCGGGTTGTCCCCAATAATATATGCCAAACCTAAGGCACTGACTATCCACTCAGAGGCCAACTGCTCACAGGTGATCCACCTGAACGGTGTCAGCCATCTAGAGCAATCGGGTCCTAAAGTCTGTCCCACCTAGATAGAGCCCACTCCCTTCTGTAAAGGATAATGGGTTGTTTCCCTGCTGAAGAGCCCAAAGACACTGAAGGTCAAGCCAATGCAGGGCTGCCACCTTGTCTCTAGAACCCCCTTATCTTATGATGTGTATGTCTGCTAGTGTGTCCTTTCCTATTGTGTGTATACCCACCACTAGCTCATCCCCTTTGTGTCACGCATATGCCTAATATACACCCCTTCCTATTACACATGTGGTCGCCTGTCAGTAGGGGGGATTGCCAGCCTCCCATAACCCTTGGTTAGAAATATATTCTCTCTCTGCATGGATCTGGCTCCTGAAGTCATGACCCCGGAGGTGAACACTTGCATGCCGTACTTGTCTGATGTCTTTTTAATTTTACCTCTCAATTACACAACCGCTCCTTCCATCTGTTGGATTGTGGAGACTGGTACCCCACAAATGTCATATGTCCATATGGATCTACACAAAGCAACAAACAACACAGGTTCTAATAGATTTCATTAATATTTATACATCTTTAAAATAAAATTAACCTTTTAGAACAAGTATCATAAAATGCAACCCCTGTGGAGAAAAAAGAGACTACAGTAACAGAAACTGAACCAAGAGAGGAGAAATGGAGATGCTGATGTACAATTCTTACAGATATGTGCTGTTAGATGCCATCAGCTTGGCTCTGACTCACAGCAACTCTGTGTCCAATAGACAACTGCTTCATGCTCACAATTGTTATATTTGAGCCCTTAGTTGCAGCCACTGTGTCAGTTCATCTTGTCAAGGTCCTTCGTTTTTCAAGCTGCCCTACTTTTCTAAGCATGCTATCCTTTCCCAAGACTAGTCCCCCTTCAAGTACAAAGTGCGTGAGAAAAAGTCTCACCACCCTTGGATCTAAGCAGCATTCTGGCTGTACTTCTTCCAAGACTGACTTGATTCTGTTTTTGGAAGTCCACTATATTTCCAATATTATTCTCCAGTGCCACAATTCAATTGCACCAATTCCTTTTTAGTTTTCTTTATTCAGTGTCCAATTTTCATATACATAGGAAGCGACTGAAAATACCACAACTTGAGACAGGTGCATAGTAGTCCTTAAACTGACGTCCTTCCTTGTCAACACTTTAAAGAGATCTTGTGCAGCACATTTACCCAGTGCAATTAGTTATCTGATTTCTTGACTGTGGCTGCCATGAGCATTGATTATAGATCCAAGCAAGAAGAAATCCATGACTTCAACCTATTCACCATTTATCATGATGCTGCCTATTGATACTGATATGAGTTTTTGTTTTCTTTACATTTATTTTTAATCCATACTGAATGCTCCAATCCTGTTCTTTGTTTCTTATGTGTGTGTGTGTGTGTGTGTGTGTGTGTGTGTGTGTGTGTGGCATCACTGCCCTGGTGGGAGTAGGAAACCCACCCTTGCTCCACGGGAGCTGCTGCTGGAATTGAACTGTCAACCCTGTGGGCCGCAGTCTCACACACAACCACTATGCCACCAAGGCTCAGCCTGTACTTTGTTTCTTAGGTCACTGAGAACAGACTATATTCATGCACTTAATGTTTTTCTTCACTGAGTGCATTCTCTACCTCTGTTTAACTGGTGAAAACTGAAACTTTATGAGCTTGAATTTTCAGAGCATATCCAAAGCTGGTGGAGCAGTTGGCAACTAAAGGATAATTCTTTAAATCAAGGAAACCACAGAGGGCAAAAGGCCTCTGACTGACTCATCACCAAGTTATAGTCATAAGATGATGCCAAATGGAGTAGTGTTTAGGTCTTTTGTCCAGAGGCTCAGCCACAGAAGCAAGGATAAAGCAGAAGAGGGAACAGATATCAGCAGCTTTAGTCAACAGGAACGACAGTGGTGGCAGTTTACTTCCAGGCAAACTTAATTCAGAGCTAACAACAAACAGCAATCTCCAGAAGAACATAATGGAATTCAGTGTCATTACAATGTGTCACCCTCAAAATGTAACAGAGGAGCTGATTTCTTGGTATGGAGTCAAAAATGGTGATATCAGTAGGGTAAAGCCTGTGGGAATGGAATGTCCCAGAGCTTCATGTGCTGATGGGGCACAACTTGAACAGCTACAAAAATCTGCTATGATTGGGACTTGAAATGTGCAAAACATGAATTTAAGAAGATTAAAGTCATCAAAGGTGAAATGAAATGCATGGATGTTTGTATCCTAATCATTAGTGAGCTGAAATGGACTAGTTTGAGCTATTTTAAATCAGAAAAATCACATGATCTACTAAGTCAGGAATAACACAAGAGGAATGGCACGACCTTCATTGTCAAAAAGGACACTGTAAAGTCAGTCATGAAGTACAATGCTGTCTGTGATAGAAGTATATCTAACAGTCTGCAGGGAAATCCAATCAATATAACTACTATTAAAATTTATGCACAAAACTGCAAAACTAATATTGAAGAAAGAATTCTACCAAGACTTGAGTTTGAAAACGATCAAATATGCTATGAAGATGCTTTGATAATTATTGGTGATTAGAATTAAAAAGTTGAAAACAAAAAGGAAATTGCAGTAAGTGCGAAATATGGACTGGGCAATAGAAATGAAGCTGGAGATGGCATGATAAAATGTCGCAAAACCAACGACTTGTTCATAGCAAATATCCCTTTTTCCACTACACAAAAGGCCACTACAAATCTGAATCAACATGGGAATACACAGAAAGCAAATTGACTACATCTGTGGAAAGAGATGCTGAGGAAACTCTATTGGAGCAGTCCAGAGGCTGACTGTGGAATGGACCATCAATTGTTTACATGTAAGTTCAAGATAAAGCTGAAGAAAAGCACAGTCCACTAAAGCCAAGATAAGGCCTTGAGTCTAACTTCTCTGAATTTCGAGACCATCTCAAGAACAGATTGGAAGCAGGTACACTAATTGCAAGAGATCTGATGTACTGTTGGAGGACATCAAGAACATCATTTATGAAAAAATGCAGTCATTAAAAAAAGAGGAAAGAAAGAAAAGATGGAGGTGGCTGTTGAAGAAGCACTTCCTCTTAACTGAAGAGTGGTTAAGGCAAATGGAAGAAGAATAAACAATTTGTATGGAAAAGTTTCAAAGGGCATATTGAGAAGACAAAGCCAAATCTTTTTCTTTTTAATAAAAAATCGCTTTATTGGGGGCTCGTACATCGTTTTTCACAATACATAAATAAACAAACTGTTCCTAGCACCTTCACATGTTCATTGCTGTCATTCTCCAAACATCCGCCTTTCCCCTTTAGCCCTTGATTCGGCTTTTCCAACCTTTCCCCTCTTTCCCTGCTCTCCCTTCCCAACCAGCCCTCAATACTTTATCAATTATTATTGTTCTGTCATGTCTTACACTGCCCGACCTCTTCCCCAACCCCCTCCTTTGATTCCCATCCTTCCAATAGGAGCTTATGTATATATCCTTGCAGTTGGTTCCATCTCTCTACCTAACCTTCTCTCCACCCTTCCAGCAGCTCCAATCTCACCACTGGCCTGAAGAGACTCATCCGTCCTGGTTTTCCCGTATCTCCAGTCCCCTTTCTATTAGTGTACCTTCTCCAGTCCTTGTGCATTTATAAGGTTGGGATCATGATGGTTGCGAGGAGGAAGGCTTCTGGAACTAGAGGAAACTTGTCTGCATCATCACTGCCCGGCTGCCTCTTGACTAATCTGTCTCCTCCCCGTGACTCCCCTGTAAAGCGTGACCAATTACCCACCAGTGGGCCTTAGGTCCCCTTCTTGCTCTCCCCCTCATTTGTAGTGATGTGATTCTTGTTCTTTAATGCTCGAAATTTGCTCCCTTCAGCCCCTCTTGATCACACAGGCTGGTGTGCTTCTTCCATGTGGACTTTGCTGTTTCTGCGTTGAACGGTGACTCATTTATCTTCAAGTCTTTGAGACTGCAGACATTCAATTATTTGATAGCTGGGCACCATCGTTTCTTCCACTCTGTTTGCCTCTGTATCCATTTGTCTTCAATCATATCAGGAGTCAATGGGTCCATTGATTTTTATTTTTGTTCTTTGATGTCTGATACCTGATTGTTTCAGCATCTCATGATCGCACAGGCAAGTGATCTTCTTTTATGGTGGATTTTGTTGCTCCTGAGCTAGCTGACTGTTTATGCTCAAGTCTTTAAGACCCCAGATGCTCTTTTAATAGCTGGGCACCAACAGCTTTCTTCACCACTCTTGCTCATGCACTCACATGTCCTCAATGGGCACGTTGGGGATGTGTGTACACAGTGATAAGTGTTTTTCCCCCCATTTGATGTCTGTTGTCTAGACCTTTCACCACCTTGTTGCCATGCTGGCTGTTGTGCTTTGTCTGTGTGGGTGTGGTCTCTTAGGTCAATGGTCTATTGTTTATCTTCCAGTTTTTAAGACTCCAGAAGATATATCCTTTGATCGTTGGGCACTATCAGCAAAGCCAAATCTTAAAGGAAATGTACAAAGACCTAGAGTTAGAACACCAAAAAAGAAGAACATGCTCAGTGTATCCGAAACTTAAAGAATTCAGGAAAACTTCAAGCCTGGAGTTGAAATCTTGAAAGATTCTATGGGGAAAATACTGCATGATACAGGAAGCATCAAAAGAGGATGGAATCAATACAGAGAGTCACTGTAACCAAAAGAACTAGGTGACATTTGACCACCTCAGAAGGTGGCATATGAGCAAGAACAAATGACACCAAAGGAAAAATTTCAAGCTGCACTGATGGCATTAGCCCAAAGCACTACTTTAGGAATTGATGGAACACAAATTTGAAATGCTTCAGCAGGTGGATGAAGCATCAGAAGCACTTATTCATCTCTGTGGGAAATTTTGAAAGAGAGCTACCTGGATCACTAACTGGAAGAGATTCCTATTTGCACCAATTTCCAAAAAAGATGACCCAATAGCATGCTTAACCAGAGAGCCATACTACTCCTATTACATGTAAGTAGAATTTTGCCAAAGACCATCCAACAAAGGTTGTAGTATTACATTGACAGGGAAATGCCAGAAGTTCAGGCCAGATTAAATAAAGTATTTGGAACAAGGAATATAATTGTTAATGTCAGCTGGATCTTGGATGAAATCAGAGAATACCAGAAAAATGTTTATTTATGTTTTGTTGACTTTGAAAAAATATTTGTGTGGATCATAACAAACTATGGATATCCTTGAGGAGAATGGTAATTCCAGTACACTGTGCCCATGAGGCATTTGTACATGGATGTTTTAGTCTGGGTAGACTAGAGAAACAAATCCATAGACTCATGTGTATAAGAGACAGTTTTATATAAAAAGTAAGTGTCCTTAAAAGACACTATAAAAGAAAGCATCCCAACCCAGTCTGGTCCAAGCCCATAAGTCTACACCCATCTACAAAGTCCTCCCTCAAACTCAGAAAACACACACAATAACACTGAATGCAGGACAATCACAGTCTAGTGGGCGGGAAGTCTTGGGATTCAGTTGGCTTCTCCTGCACCCAGGGCGGTATCAAGATAGATCTATGTTGCTTCTCCTCAAGGATGTCTCACAGGAAGTGTTCCTTGCCAGGTGAGGCAGAGAACCAGCCAAGGCAGCCACAACTGGTGCCACCATCAGAGAACAAAAGATTGAAAGGTGAGGCTTGCTGAGCCATTTATCTTTCTGCCCTTCAATGAAGCTGCCCTTCAATTAAACTGCCCACATGTTCATTGACCAGGTTGGCACAGTAAACCTAACTATCACAATGAATCAAGAGGCACTTGAGTGAAGAGAATAAGGGCATACTGCATGGTTAAAGATCAGGGAAGGTGTGTGTCAGGGTCACAGCCTCTCATCATATGCTGAGTAAACCATCAGAGAAGCTAGGTTTCTGCAGGTGAATGTGACGTCAACATTGGGAGGTATGCAGGTGACACTCCCTTGCTCTCTGAAAAGTGAGAAAAATCTGAAGCATTTGCAGATGATCATCAAGGATTGTACCTTCAGTAGCAATTGCAGCCCAGTGTAGAGAAGACCCACGTCCTCATAACTGGACCAATAGTAACCTCATGGGAAATGCAAAGGTTGAAGTTGTCAAGGATTTTGTCTTGCTTGGACGCACAACCAATGCTCAGGCAGAGACCGTCAAGAGGGCATGGAATGAGGCAGAGGGGCGTCAAAAAGGGGGAGGCCCTCACAGTAATGGACTGCCAGCGTGAGTGTAACAAAGGACACCGCTTAGAAGCACCGCTTAGACGGAGTGGGGCTGGGCGTGGTTCTCTCTCTGCCGGAGTCAGGACCAATTTGCTGCTGTGAGGTGCCATTGAGCCGACCGTAAACACCCGCGAGCACAGCACTGCACAGTGCTGGGCCGTGCTCACAAGAGTTCCTATGCCTGAGACCATTGGTGAAGTCTCTGTTCCTATCCGCCACGTAGGGGGCTTCCCCATCTTCACTTCCCCAAGCAGGACGTCCTGCTCCAGGAATGGATCTCTCCTCACAGGTGTCCACAGCATGTGAGAAGTCTTGTCACCCTTTCTTCTCAGAAGCATTCTGGCTACACTTCTTCCAAGACAGATGTGTTTGTTCTTTGGGCAGAACCATGGAACCATCTATATTCTTCAGCACTGCAAAGGAAAAGCATCAATTTTTCATCTGTCTTTCTTATTCGAAGTCTAACTTTCACATGCATATGAAGCAATGGAGAAGAGCATTGCTTGGTTCAGGCGCTTCTTAGTCCTCCAAAGAGCATCCTTGTTTTTCAATGTTCCACAGATGTCCTGTGCAGATTTTCCTGATTCATTGTACATCGAAAGCCTATGTTGACATGTTCATGTGTAACCTTTTAATAATCTGATATTAAAACATTAACTTTCGGGGCTGAACCCCGAAAGGACTGGGGCCCACTGGGACGGAGGTTCAATTCCAGCAGTGGGGCTGGCCCTCCTACTCCCAACACTGGAGAGCAGTGATGCCCACCCCCTCACCCCCCCCCAAAAAAAAAAAACTTTAACTTTCCTCTGGTTTATTAACTAAGCAGAGTTTGTGCGCCCAGTGTAAAACCAAATGGCCAACGCCATGTATTCATGAGTAGAAAGAAACCAGAGATTCCCTAACCAAAGCATATCATTTTGAAATGTTCTTTAAAATAGTGTGCTATTAGACTGTACGTCACTAGAGGGTGCTATTGGTTTAGTGAACATGATTCAGACTGGTAGTACTTATATACTCATGTTTGTAAGCTTTTCCAGCACGTTTTAATGCTGTTTTTATGGTAAAATTTAGGTGCCTCGGCTGCTTTCGGGTTGGCTTACACTCGTGCATATATGGTAATTCCCTCCCCCCCAAGTGCATGTGCTCATCAGCACCTTCCAATAGATGCAAAGTACTGAAAGGGGAGATGTGAAATAACATGCACTGGGCGTAAAAGTATGTAGAAGAGGCTAACAGGGATTCTTTGCTAAGGTATGTCTGGAGGATGTCACCCTTATGAGAAAAAAATGGCCACAACATGCTCTGAAATCAGCTAAGTAATCATCTCTACGAAGTGAGACATCTGTAAGTAAAAATGATCATAACTTTTGTTGTGAGTAGAGACAGTTCAGCTTTGCTTTTGTTGTTGTTGTTGCATGTGTCATGAAAATGTAAAAGAAGATTTCAATAAACAAAGCAAAGACTCATTTCCTGTGAGATCACTGAGCACATGGAAGCCAGATTAGATACCTGGGGGTTGGGGCTATGACCTTTCGGAAGCAGGGCGCCAGAACTTCTTCCAAGATGCTTGTGGTTTCAAACTGCCAGCCGTTCATGGTCAAGCACTTAACTAATCATCTGTGTCACACCCAGGGCCTATCTGAGATCCGTGCCCTGGAAGTCAGCTGCAGAAGAATTGAGCTTGGTATGAACTTTAATCCAAATACGTTGGAGAAAGTTATACCTGAGAATAACCTCAGATATTATCTTACTTCTCAAATACTCAAAAATATTTTTCGAAATATGGGTTAAAGAGTAATTGCAGCTAATAATATAGACACTGGGGAATAGACTTAAAAAGTAGTAGCCCACCTTCAGATATGCCTTCGTAGCTGTTCTGGTGATTAACATGCTGTGTGTTATTTTAGGTGTCCCCTAGGAGGTTCGCACTCATACTGATCCTGTTCTCAGCAGAACCAAACACTGCCTCGTTCCATGCCATCCTCGTGCTGGCGCGAGTCCATGGTTGTGGACGTTGGATCAAATCGTTTCTTTCTCTTTTTGCTAATCCTCTACTTCACCAAACATAATTGGTCTCACCTGTTATCATGTCCAAACTATGGGAGATGGAAGCTGCCCCCTCTTAATTTGATTTTTAACTTCTAAATTTTGAGTTGAGTGAAGGTCTACAGACAACTAATCAGTATTATATTAAAAATTTATACGGTTTACTGCAGATCAGTCACTGCAATCTGCTCGATGCAACCCCATTCATTCTACTTCCTTTCTGTGATTTCTGCCTCCAGACCTCCTTTCCCCTTCACCCTTTTTAACTTTGACCTTTAGCAAATGCAGCCCCCTGAGGTGGGCATTCAAAGCTAGTGTTGTTTCTCCCTAAAAGACCCACTTATCCTTTGGCTAAACATGGAGCCATGGGCATGAGTTCTGTCCCAAACCTGGAGTGACTCTTTAGGCTTCTGTGTGAGACGCAGCCTCGCCATCCTCACATCTAAGTTGCATTCTGACCGCACTTCTTCCAAGGGAGGTTGTTAATTCTCTGACACTCCGGGGTCTGTTCCCAGCTTTAGGAATTGATGGGCTATCAGGTGGAATCTTTCAATAAATGTGTGCCGCACAGGAGGGGCTCACTTGTCTTTGTCAAGAAATGTGGAAGACAGCTCCCTAGCTAATTGATTGGAAGGGATTCATATTTGCCCCCATTCCAAAGAAAGGTTGTCCAGTAGATTGTGGAAATGACCCAATGCTATCATGGATACCACTTGCAAGTAAATTTTGCTGAAGGTAATTTAAAAATGATGCCAAAGAACCTCACCAGGGAACTACCAGAAATTCTAGCTGGATTCAGAAGAGGATGTGTAATGAGGGACATCAGATGAATATGGGTTGAAAGCAGAAAAAATATGCTATAGTAAAGACATGATACATAAAAGAGAAGGAATGTAGAAGCAGATTTACTTTTTAAAATCATTTTATTGGAGGCTCATAAAGCTCTTATCACAATACACATCCATCCATCCATTGTGTCAAGCACATTTGCACATTTGATGACACCATAAATTGCAAAACATTTTCTTTTACTTGAACCCTTGGTATCATCTCCTCATTTTCCCCTCCCTCCCCCACTCTTGATAATGTATAAATTATTATATGTTCATGTCTTACATTGACCGATGTCTCTGTTCCAATACTTTTCTGTTGTCCATCTCTCTGGGAAGGTGTTATAGATCACCCCTTTCTCTCTCCACCTTCCCCTACGCCCTCCTGTATTGGTACTATCATTGTTGGTCCTGAAAGGTTTATTGTCCTGGATCCCCTGTGTTTCCACCTCTCATATGTACCTGTATACATACTCTGGCCTAGCCAGATTTCTAAGTATGTTTGGGATCATGATAGTGCACAGAAGAAGCTTTAATGAACTAGAGGAAAGCTGTATGCTTCATTGGTGCTATACTGAACCCTGACTGGCTCTCTTTTCCTTGTGATCTTTCTGTAAGGGATTTCCAATTGTCTGCAGATGGACTTTCAGTTTCCACTTGCACTCCCCCTCTTCCACAATGATATGATTGTTTTTGTTCTGGGTCTTTGAAGCCTGATACCTGAGCCCATCAGCACTTCGTGATCACACAAGCGGGTGTGCTTCTTCCATGTGGATTTTGTTGCTTCTCAGTTAGATGTCTGTTTGTCTTCAAGCCTTTAAGAACCCAAATACTATATCTTTTGATAGCTAGGCACCATCATCTTTCTTCACCACATTTGCTATGCCCCTATTTTGTCTTCAGGGAGCGTGTGGGGAAGATGAGCATAACAGAATCCCAGGTTATTAGCACAAAGTGTTCTTGCATTGAGAGAGTACTTGAGTAGAGGCCCAATGTCCATCTGCTATCTTGATACTTAACATGTTAATATACATACATAGATCTATTTCCCTATCATTATATATAAATACATTTACATATATACCTGTCTGTATTTAGACATCCATAAATGCCCTTTGCCTCCTACTTCTTTCCTATATTTCCTTTTGCCCCACGATCATGTTCAACCTTCATTTGGGTTTAACTAATTCCTCTCAGTTACATTACCCTTGATTAAACCCTACCAGGCCTCCCACACTGTCCTGACCATCAATTTTAGATCACTTGTTTTTCCCTTGAGGGACATATTTTCTGTTCTCATCTCCTACTGCTCATTTGTACACACGCTGTACATAGAGCCAGGAAATGAAAATAAACTGACCAGGCTTATTGTGAAAGCCAGTCTGTGGTCTGGATAGTGTTAAAACCCAACGCAACCCACTACCATGGAGTCAAAGTCAACGCAGAGTGAGCCCTGTATAGGATTTCTGAGACTATAGATTTTTTAAGCAGTTTTATTAGTGCTTCTTCCACATGTCATACAATTTGATAATTCAATCATATCAAGAAGAGTTGTACAATTCTAGAACTTAGTATTTTTTCTCTGTACTCTTTGTCATTCATGTAAATATTCTTTTCCAAGTGTGACAAAAACACACACAGCAAACCATTCTTCAATTCAACAAATTCTGCATGTATAATTCAGTGCCATTGATTATACTTTTCATGTTATACAACCATTATTGATATTCTTTTCCAAATTATTCCACCACCATTAAATTAAACTCAATGCCCTCTATCCAGCAACTCTTTCTCCTTCACCCATGGTAACCACTTGTCAAGTTTGAAGGTTTTGGAGTTTTTGTAGCAGCAATATTTTGCTATAATATTTCTTTCTTTCTTGACATAATATGCACTTCCATAGTTAAATCACTTTTGAAAAGAGGTGCACAGTCAGTTCTAGTACTTCCTCCTTTTCCTGCATTCATTGTTTGCTCCCCAATCCCCTCACCCTCTCCACCTCTGATCCCCGCTCTGCATCCCCTATAAACCATAGCACTAGTTATTTTTTAGGCACCCACTCCTTTGGTGCTCCACAAACTGCAAGACCTAATAGAAACAAAATGAAACGGAAACAAAGTGAAATGGCCAGAAGAAATGTTAGTAATAATATTACCAAGATAGAAATATAAATACAGCATAATAAAGAAAAGAGCACCAATAATATTTAAAAGGCCAGAGAAGAAATGCTGTAACAGGTGAGAAAATTCAGGTTGGATCAAGAGGAAGGTCAACTCACCAGGTATTATACTATCCCATGGTTCAATCCACCATAACCAAGTTTAAAATGAGTTCAGTCTGATAATAAAACTGTTGAAGTCCCTGGGCTCTGGCTAGCCGGATCGCCTGAGGCTTCCTCTGACTAGCTAGTGGGACTGTAAATCTTTACGGGAACAGACAGCCTCATCTTTCTTCACGGAACATCGGAGTGACTCACCGACAGTCCCGCCAGGGCTCCGCCCTTCCAGAGCAGAAGGTGCAAGGAAGTGATTTAGGGCATTTGTCCTCTGGATTTTCAGAAGTTTACACTTAAAACCCACTTTCATCGAGTCGATTTCAACTTAGAGCTACTCTACATTGAATTTCCAAGAGTGAAAATCAGAAAGGGAGGAGATAGCCTTTTTGTCTCCCTCACATCGGCTGGGTGAGCTTGAACCTCGAAACTTGAGGTTAGGGGCCTGATGCTTAACTCACAGTGCCATCAGGGCTCTTTGAATAATGTAACGGCGCTGAATACTTAAGTAACTTAAACATATGGAAAAGTGAAATTTGTAAATAACTTTTAAAATATGTTGTTTCCTGGGCAAAGTGAACAAATTATGAACGAATCCCTCCCTAGATTTGGGAGCAACTGGTCTCTCCACTAATGTTCCCCATAGAGTAGGTAGGACATCCATGTGCTGAAGATGACGCTGCGCTAAGACGATGGGGGATTGAAAATTTGCTGAGACATCATGCGTATTTTATAGCTTTTTGAAAGCGCAGTTACTTCAACTGAATGAGGTAATACACATAACAGTACAGTGAAACACGGCAGAGCGAGGAATCACAGTAACTGCTTTGTTCTTCCACGTGTAACACATTTTCTGCCATAGAAGATGCAGGATCGCCACTCCTCCATCCCTCTCCATTATCAAGAAAACTCACTGCCATCATGTCCGTTCTAACTCAGAGGGACCCTCCTACAGGGTAGGGAAAGAAGTGCCCAGATGGGTTTCTGTGTCTCCATCTTAACAGGAGTAGAAAGCCGCTCTCCAAGGGAGTTGGCGGGTTGTCCAACAGCCAGACGGCCTTGCCGGGAGCCACACTGCGCACAGCCCACTCCTCCACCAGAGCTTCTCGCTCTCTAATGATGGAGACTCTGTACATTTGTCCTTCTCTGATAGCTTTCTGCTGCACGGAAATTCAGCTTCCCCAAGTCTGACTAGAGTAATAGTATCTTGCCACAAGAGTACCTTGTGGAGCTTTCGTGAAAATGGATAAAATCCTACCTTAATAAAGATGTCACTGTACAATTATCCTCACTGTTTTACAGTCATTGTGTGTCTTCCAATTTCAAGGACATGACTGCCAGGTCCGCAGAACACCAGTGTCTAGTCCAGACTGTGTGAGCATGAGGCCAGCAGAAGGGCTGCTGAGGGCTTTATGTGGGAAGACCTCCTCTATCTCCCTCCAGGCCAGGCAGCGACTTCACTGCCTCCCGTCATGTGCGGATGACTGCTGCCATTCGGGAGTCACTTTCGCCCTAGTTGACATGTGCGTATTGCCCGGTGCTTGTCATGATGGGGGGAGGCACTGAGACTAGATGGTGGAACTTAAGGCTGGTGGTGTGGTTTGGTTTGCCTTTGCTTACTTTCTTACCTTGCACGGGCGCCGTCCTGCAGGTATCGGCACAGTGTGGGCACTCGGGTCTCAGGGCTGAGTGTAGGGGCAGGGCACTGGGAAGGAGGAGCGGATACTGGACTGCGGAAATGGGAGGCTGGAGCGGCGGCGCCCCATTATCTGCGGATGGAGGGGGAGGGTCAGCTAGGCGTTCTCCTTCGCAGCCAGCTGACCTCCGGCGGGGAAGCCGGCGGACGCGCCCCTTCGGGCGTCCAAGAACTCAGGGCGGCCACGACTGCACCGCGGGCCTCATGCGGCCGGGCCAGGCAGGCGGCGAGCCGCGTCCCGTCGACGGTCCGGAGCGGGCGAGCCCGGCGGGGTGTCGGGGGGCGGGGGCGCGGCAGCGGGCGGGACGGACCTTCTCGGCCCCGCCCCCGGCGCCCCGCCCCCGGCCTTATAGAGGGACCGGCCCCCGGCCGCGCGCTCGGGCTCGGGCTTCGGGCGACAGGCATCCCCCGGCGGACCGCAGCCCTGGCGCCGCCGCGGACCCCGGAGGCGCGGCGCGAAAGGGCGGCCACGCCCCTCACGATGGAGGGCAGGCCCGGCCCGGCCGGAGAACCCGGCGTCCCCGACTTCGGCCACCTGTCGCGCCGGGCCGGCCCACTCCCGCCCGCGCCGCGCCCGCGCCCGTTCCTGCGCCCCTAGGCGCCGGCATGAGCCGCTTCTGTACCGGGCCGCGCCCCGCCGCCATGGGGGCCCCCGACAACGGCACGGGGCCCGCGGGCGCCCGCCAGGAGTGCGGCTCGGTGTCGGTGGCCTTCCCCATCACCATGCTGCTCACCGGCTTCGTGGGCAACGCGCTGGCCATGCTGCTGGTGTCGCGCAGCTACCGGCGCCGCGAGAGCCGCCGCAAGAAGTCCTTCCTGCTGTGCATCGGCTGGCTGGCGCTCACCGACCTGGTGGGGCAGCTGCTCACCTCGCCCGTGGTGATCGCCGTCTACCTGTCCCAGCAGCGCTGGGAGCAGCTCGACCCGTCGGGCGGGCTGTGCACCTTCTTCGGCCTCACCATGACCGTCTTCGGGCTCTCGTCACTCCTCACCGCCAGCGCCATGGCCGTCGAGCGGGCGCTGGCCATCCGGGCGCCGCACTGGTACGCGAGCCACATGAAGACGCGCGCCACCCGCGCCGTGCTGCTGGGCGTGTGGCTGGCCGTGCTGGCCTTCGCGCTGCTGCCCGTGCTGGGCGTGGGCGAGTACACCGTGCAGTGGCCCGGGACGTGGTGCTTCATCAGCACGGGAGCCGGGCCGGGCAACGGGACGAGCTCTCGGGGCCACGGGGGCAACCTTTTCTTCGCCTCCACCTTCGCCTCCCTGGGCCTGACCTCGCTGGCCATCACCATTGCCTGCAACCTGGCCACCATCAAGGCTCTCGTGTCTCGCTGCAGAGCCAAGGCCACGGCGTCGCACACCAGCGCCCAGTGGGGTCGCATCACTACCGAGACGGCCATCCAGCTCATGGGGATCATGTGCGTGCTGTCAGTCTGCTGGTCGCCGCTGCTGGTAGGTGGCTCTGGGGTGCGGAGGCTGGGGTAGGTGTGTGTGCAGATCGGAAATGAAGGCTTCCACAGGGCGGAGTTTGCAACCTTGGGGCAGGAGACAGGGTCCGAGGGGGCCCTCCCAGCCCCAGCGCTTCAACGCTGAACTACTCATTTAAGTTCTGCGTACTTTCTTTATACTAGACCTTTCGTGAGGGAACCCTGGTGTCGCTGTCCAGGAAGAGTTGGTCGGCTGATCTCAAAGTCCGCAGATCAACTCTACCCACCACTCCGCAGGTGACAGATGAGATTATCTGCTTTACTAAGGACTTCCAGCCTCGGAAATCCTCGACAGGCTCACTGAGTCAGACTCGACTAGTAGCCAGGGCGTTTAACTGTTAGGTGCTCGTTATGCAAATGTGCAAACCACAGGCCTGATGTCCACAAGAGACCCTGTGGCATCGTGAGTTCAGGGATTGGCTGCTAATCCTGAGGTGGACAGTGGGAAATCACCAGCTGCTCTGCCGGGGGAAAGAAGAGGCTTTCTAATCCCATAAAGAGTTACAGGCTCTGAAACCCACAGGGGTAGTTCCAGACCAAGAGGGTCTCCATGGGTCAAAACGGACTCGATGGGAGCCAGTTTGAGATGGGTTGGTTTTCCCGGAGCACTCCAACCACAGCACCAGAGAGGGGAATCCCTACCACCCACCATAGGTCCCAGGGCAGATGCCAGGGCCAGAACAGGGCAGGCTTTGTTTATCCTGGCTTGGGTATTCTGAGAACAGAAGGGTGCCCAGACTCTGGATTTTCTCCTCTCGTGGAACTCCCTCTGTATTTCAGGATGATTTTTTCATCTATAGATGTACCCCACCCCAGGCCCCCACAGTCATTGCACAACCGGCTCAATCTCCCTAGCTGACAGCATTAACCTTTCCTACTCACATTTTACTGGAAGCAGAAGGGAGGACACTTCCCACCACTGGAGGCATCCTGAGCATATCCCCACCCTCCCCTCTGCACCCCTCCTCTGTGTTTTATCTTCTAAGTAATGCTAGAGCCCAATAGGCAGGTTGTCAGGAAACTAATCAGCATTTGCTTTCCTTGTGGCAGTCAGAGTTCCGGACTCAATCACCCCTCATCTTGGGATGGCAGCTAGGGTTTTATCCACGTCTTGGCCCCATATGCCAGCATATCTCTGCAAAGGAGCCAGTGGGGTTTCCGCGCACTTGTCCTTGTCTAACATCTACTCCTAGACAGTGTTTTTGAAGTTCTCTGTAATGCATTACTTACAGGTGTCTGTGGGGTAGTGCGGTTTACGTATCCCTGGTGGCTGGTAGTCAGTGGTGGAATTATCATCTCCCACTCAGGAGATTTTTGTTTCATCCCCAGCCAATACACTGCATGCACCAACAGCTTGTCACGGGAGGTGGGTGCATTATCCAGATGCCACACATGTTTCAGGGGGGTTCCAAAGACAGAGTAGGAAGATCCACTTCCAAAATCAGCCAGTGCAATTTCTACGTACCACCATGGTCAGATCGAAAATCAGTCCCAGGTACGACACACTTCTGCTGTGCAGGGGGTTCCATGACTGGGGAGGGGGGATGCAGCTAACAACAAAAAGAATGTAGTAATCAAAGCAACTTTCAAAGACAAACTAGAATCTCCACATCTGCCATTGGAGCCCTTCATCTTTAAACTTCTCTAGCACAGGATTTATGCCCTAGGAGGGAAAATATAGTTAAAATGCTATGAACACAATGCAGACCCAGCAGTCAATAAGACATAGATTTAAAAAAAAAAACATTATGAAAGGAACCAGTGTTTTGTTTTGTTCAGAAATTTTGTTCAGAAATGAGGTTCCATGAAATGGTAGCCTTAAGAAAAATTTAGATCTGAGAATTAAAATTTAGTATAGAAAAATTAACATTTTTCTCAAGAAATACTGAATTTTGAATAAGACTGATTTAGTTTGCATTAAAATCTGCATTCATGTAATATTTATTAATATTAATAAGGAGTTAATTCAGTTCTCATGAAAACATTCAAATTGAAATAAATTCAACATGTGATAGTATTGATAAAAAATTCATGATTTCCAAAATAATCTTTGTAAATGAAATGAAATATTTCTTGGGTTTCTTTTGTGCACCATTGAAATTAAATGACCAAATATCTTCAGAAAGATCTGCACCACAATGTTGGAATTATTTCAAAGGAAAGAAAATGGTAAAATTGCTTTCTCAATAATTAAAGGAATTGTATGAATCAAAACTTGGTGAAATGGATTCTCAAAAGGCTAGTGTAAAAGTGAAAAACCATTTTTATACTCTCACTCCTCCCAATCTTCCTTACTATGGGTAAAATACCAGGGGCTTCACTAAGTTCATGAACAAATTGAAACAAGAGATAATTGAATTTTTCCATGAACCTTTGACATCCCTTTATATATGTTTTCCATTAGCTTTGGATGAACTGAGTACAGGACATTGATTGAATTATCCACACATGAACTTAAATGGACTCAATATATCTT
Source organism: Nesogale talazaci (assembly GCA_004026705.1). Taxonomy (NCBI): domain Eukaryota; kingdom Metazoa; phylum Chordata; class Mammalia; order Afrosoricida; family Tenrecidae; genus Nesogale; species Nesogale talazaci. The sequence continues at coordinate 24,945 of PVJH01006495.1, read as the reverse complement.
AATTTTGAAGACAGTCATTGCTATAGGAATTTAATTGTTACTGCTAGAGAACTTGTAGAGCAGCAATAAAATTAAGTGTGATAAAAGCTGACATCCTACACAAACTAAGAACAGAGATTTGTGGTGCAAACTAAAGCTTTTATTTTTATTTAGTCCCCAAAAACGTTTTGGGAAATGCAATCTGAAATTAGAAATGAAGGGAAAATACTAAGACACATCGATTGGGTCACAAAAGAAGGTGGTCACTGGTCTTGTTTACTATTTCGATGAGATACAAATTGTCATTCTCCTGGAATCAATTGGCTGACTCAGCAATACAATCTGATTAAATCACTGCTATCATTATTGTAAATGAAGCACACTCAGCGAATGTCCTCTTGCAAAACATGCATATTATTTTGGAATGATAGGCATATTTCCAGAATCAGGATTAACCTTAAGGTGTTGCCAGGAGCACACTGTTCTTTTGTAAACCTAGCACTCCCCAAAAAGGCAGAATGTGATTAAAATAGTAAATGCAAAACTACCTACCAACCTTGTAAGAAATGAGGTCCAGGCATTGCCTGAGTGAGAATGAGATCTTATCCGAACTGTCTTAAGGGATTTGTAGGTAAACTGGAACAGTGCAGGTGGTTATTTTTTCAGCTTCATTCAGTGCAAGGGAAGGCCCCACATCTAAAAGCCTCATGTGCAGCAAGTGAAGGTGACTGTGATGAAGGAATTATTATGAGTAGAATTTAGTTCAGTGGTTTCAGAATGAAGGCAAATTTATACAACATTGAAGAGCAAGCAGGAAGAAATTGCCCATAAATTGCACTTCTCAGGCTGTATAAAGAGCAAACAGTGTTTTCCATAGACAACTTTGAGAATAGAGGAAAATGGCCTTCAGAAATTTTGCCTACAATCTTGAGCCAGAAATTTCCTGGCTCAAGATACAAACATGCAAGCAGAAATATTTCAATTCAAGAAGGTATTGCAAAAGGAGAGTTGTGATTTTTCTTTTTCATATCTTAGGAATCTCACACATTTTGACCAATAAAATGTACCTTCAATGCACAGCATGTGGTAGATATGAGAGGACTTCTAAAGGTCCATGGAAAAATTGAATTAAAAAATAATCAAATTTTCCCTTAGCTTTTTGAAGGCCCTTGTTTCTTATCTTATAAAGCAATGCTTTAGTATAGTATATAAAGAAGTACTGTATGATTGCTAATCTTTTTTATTAGTAAATATTTGCCATATTTGGGATATTGCTTTGGTGAAAATGATTAAATGTTTGAAACATCACCATAGGAAAACATCTTCTATAATTTGATTTTAATAATAATTCAGACTATCCAGAAGACTCTACAATTTGGAGTTAGCTACAATGTATTATTTTAGGCGCTGTGAAAAAGACATCCCATAAGCTTGTAAAAACCTGGTTAAGGGGTTATAATTGATTCAGGAAAGCAGAGAAGCAAATTGTTCACATTTGTGAAGAAAGAAAGAATGATACGGGAGAGGCTAATGTCTTTGTCTCTCTGAAAGACAAGACTCTTCCTGAGTTTACCAGAGTAGGTTTCCAGGAGGAGTGCAGAGGTGGTTAACTGGCTTGACTGCTAACCCAAGGCTTGGACTCTGTATGATGCTGCCAGGGAAAAAGACCTGAAAATCCACCTGTGAAGAGTCAGCCCTTGAGGACTCTGTGGTGCACAGAGCTGCCATGAGTCAGAGTGGAATGAAAAAAGAGACTTCCAGGGAAAGGTGAGGTGGCAGAGGTTCAGAGCTAGACTTCCTTCAAAGGCGAGGAGGAGCATGAGTCTAAAACCTTTCTTGTGAGAGCAGAGTGCGTACGCTAGAATGATAGGAACATGGCTGGAAATGGTTAGGGAGGAAGACTGAGGGAGTAAGTCCCTGAAAGAGAATATGAGCACTGCGCATTTTTGACAGAAAGCAACAAAACCTCTGCTTGGTGTTCTTCAATAGGGCAAACAGTTTTTAAAAGATTGATATGGCTGCAGTGTATGGATAGATGTAGCCTGGAAAATATGAAATTGAGATCAGTTATGACTTGTTTTTGAGGGTCTCTTAAGGCATTAGTGTAAATGACAAATTTTAGGGATAAGTCATAGAAGACCAGGTAAGAAGAAACCAAGGTTATTAAAATTACTTTTAGGATACTTAAGGACTTAAGGATTGATTTGGCAAGTATTTATTGAGGATCTACAGTGTTCTAGGTACTATGGAAAATCTTTTCACATCTATAACACCATATATTAGCATTGTATAAAATTTCCACTGTTACTTCCATTCAGATAAAGAACTCAAGTATGATTATCTTTTTTAGGTTTCCCTGTTTGCATAACACAGAGACCCAGAATTCTAGTGCTAGCATTGTAAACCACCAGGCTATGTATCCTCTTGGCAGTAAAGCACAGAAGTGGCACTAGGAGATATCTTAGACTTTCCCCCATATATTTTTCTTGGATCCTCTTATTTGTATCAACTGAGGTTCAATTAACCAAAATGCATAATTTGAAAGAGAGGTTGTTTGAGTGAGTGGCTTTGGGACATGGCACATTTAGGATAAGGGGGAGGGGATTGTTGCTATTGTATACTGACTAGTGGATTCAGATTAACAATGAGTCTGTATGGCAGGGTAGAAATACCCCATAGTTTTTACTCGGGAGCAACTTTTTACTGGAGCAGATGTCTAGGGGTTGTTTTTGCTCCTGAGGAAGCTCGGGTGGATTCACATCACCAACCTTAGCAGGTGAGCACCTAACCATTATGCCACCAGGGCTCTTTTAGCTAATTGATCTATCTGGAAGTCTATATAAGTTGAAGATGAACAAACTATATCAGGGTAAGCAACTGTAGATATAGAGATACTTTTATTGTTAGTTTCTTAGACAGATCCACAACTTAAACACTTCTCATACCATTAGAGTCGAAGAAATTCAGATAATCAAGAGTTATAGCAAAATTAAAATTTGTTAGCTTTTCTCTTTAGAAAAAGCTGTAAAGGTCAATATCCCGATAATGAAATTTCCTTAGTTCAGCTTTATGGGGATGACATTTAAGAATATGTACTACAATCATTTGTAATATCCCCTTCTGAGAATCCTGAGGGTGGCAGGTGAGGAATGGGGACTATGGTGCTATGTGTCAGTTGTCAGTTTCACCCTAGAACTACAGGGAAATCATGGTGAAAAGTCCTTTTCTAAAACTTCTTACAAGCATTTGACATTTTCATTATCTGCATTGTTCTACAATCATCTCATTGATGCCTCATAATTTTTATTACATCTACAACTGTAACATGTCAAGTTTTGACCCCATCTTTGTACTCTATTTCTCATCTTAGAGATCAGTAGGACTCTGTTTGTATTTCAGTTCCTGCCATAGACTACTTACAAGGCCTCTTGGGTTGGTTGCATAATCTGATGTCAAATTGAGACTGAAGAGTGAAGGTGTGGAGTTTAGCCTATAAATCAGGTTGTAATTTGATGACAACATTTGGAGGTGCTAAGGAAAAAAATAGCTTACTGGAGGTGAGACACGAGCTCATTCCCTATAAGACCTACTTGCTGACAAGACACATGGAGCTATGCTACAGTCGTGGAACTGAAAGAGCCACATGGAGACCCCTGCCAGTACTGAGATGCCTCTACCACCACTGGATCCACAAGACTTTCCAACCACTGACCTGTGATCTTCCTGCATTCAGTGCATTGCATCTGTTGTGTGAGCTTGAAGAGGAATCTATAGATTGGTCTTGGACATATGAGCTAATACTGGACTTATGGACTTGATCTTAACTGGGCTATAATGTTTTCTCAATATTCAATTGATCTCGTATATAAAGTTTTTTCTCATACACAAATAAGTGTCTATGAATTTGTTTTTCTAGTCCACCCAGAATAACAAACATCTCAAGTCTTTCTTTTATTCCTTGGAAATTTTAAATTTCATAGATTAAAAGGGGGAATAAAAGGAGCCTCATTTTTCTTGGAGTTCCCTTTAATCTTGTCCCCTACACATATGTCAAAAGAACTCCTTGTGATGTAGTGGGCTACACAAAGTCAGTGGTTCAAACCTCTTTGGTTGTTCCTTGGGAGACAGATGCAGCTGTCTGCTTCCTTAAACATAGAAAGTCTCAGAAATCCAAAGGGGCCCTTCTCTTTGATCCTGTAGGGTTCCTGTGAGCTCTAGTTAACTCAATAAAAGTGATTTGGGGTTTTAAACGTACATTAACATTTTCCAGGCAGCACAGCATGCATTGTTCTACAATTGGACCACTGTTGTCATTGTTAGGGGCATCCCTTGCAACCCCATGTGTAACGCAATGCTGCACGGTCCTGTGCCAGCCTCACAATTATTCCCATGCTGGAGCCCATTGATGCAGCCCCTGTGTCAATCTGTCTGGTCAAGGGCCAACTTCTTTTTCACTCCCTTTCCCCTTTACCAAGCATGATGTCCTTCTCTAGGGACTGGTCTCTCCTGACAAAATGTCCAAAGTATGTAAGATGAAGTCTTGCCACCCTTCCCTCTAAAGAGCCTGCTGGACTTACCACTTTCAAGATATAGCTGTTTGCTCTTTGAGCAGCCCATAGTACTTTCCGTATTCTTCTCCAGGTCTACAATTAAAATTCACCTATTCTTCTATGGTCTTTCTGTTACAGTGTCCAACTTTCACAAGCATATGATACAATAGAGAGTAATATTGCTTGGACAGTTACACCTTAGTCCTCAAAGTAACATCAATGCTCTCCAACACTCCAAAGAGGTCTTGTGCAGCAGATTTACCTAATGCAATATGTCTTGTATTTTAATCTCTTGATGGCTGCTTCCATGAGTATTGATTATGGATTCAAGTAAGACAAATCCTTGATTTCACCCTTTTCTCTATTTATTATGATGTTATCTACTGGTTCAGTTGTGAGGAGTTTGGCCTTACATTGAACTGTAATCCACATCGAAGGCTACACTACTTGATCTTCATCAGTGAGTGCTTCAATTTCTTTTCACTCCCAGCAAGCAAGGTTGTGTCATCTGCATGCTTCAGGCTGTTAATAAGACTTCCTGCAATGCTGATGCTGCACTTTTCTCCAGCTATTGAGATGATTTTTTCAGCATACAGATTGAACAAATATGGTGAGGATACCACCCTGACACACACCTTTCTTAATTTTAAACCAGATAGTATTCCCTTGTGCTATTTGCAAAACTGCCTCTTGACTCATAGATAAGTTCTGAAGGAGCACAATGAAGTGTTCTGGAATTCCCATTCTTCTCATGGTTATCCACAGTTTATTATGGTTTGTACAGTCTAATGCCTTTGTATAGTCAATGAAACGCAAGTAAACATCTTTATGATATTCTGTTCTTTGAGCCAAGATCCATCTGACATCAGCAATTATAATCCTTGTTCCACATCCTCTTCTGAATCTGGCCTGAAGTTTTGGCAGTTCCCTATTAATACGCTGCTGCAACCTTATTGAATGATTTAAACAGGGTTTTACTTGTGCACTCTATCAATGGTATTACTTTTTAGAGCAGTTTTCTGTGGGATCACCTTTCTTTGGGACACGTCTTTAATATAAATCTCTGTCTTTCTCAATTATCACTATAATGTAGTGGAATAGGAGTTCTGTGATTTCATGCAGACTTTTCTCTCTACTCAGAATAATTGTATCTCATTTGTTCCCACTTACTAATACATTCCGTAATCATCTGTTACCTACCAACCTTCAGATGACACAACTTTGCATGCAATCACCCCTTTCATATTAGCTCAGTCCTCATTTAGAAGTATTGTTAGGGAACCTTTATTTGACTTTTCCTAGGTTTCCTAGGGTTTCTTTGCCTTTTTTTTCTTCAACATGCCACACTTCTTTACCATAGCCTGAGTCACACTACACTGGACATATTTGCTAATTGATTTTCTAGTCTTTTAGAATTCCTCATGGTAGGCACAGTATCTGTAGTTTGTATTATTATTTTCCTAGAAATTATGAAAATTGCCTACCACACACTGTATACTCAAGGCTTACTTATTGACTGAATATCTGAGTATGAGAATTAGAAGACAACGTCTGGTTCCATTTACAAAGCTTTCAATTGTGTGACCGAGGACAATTGACTCGCTTTGTGAATTGTTTCCCATTTGCTGTAATAGAAATAGCATCCACTCAAACCACTTCACAAGATCATACTGAGAATTAGCCTGAAAAAGTCACATGGAAATAGTTAATGACGTATAAAGTGCAATGAAGTGCTTTAGTCTTTTAGCAAGTTGTCAATATTCATTCCATGTTAGGAATGCTCCTAGAACTGAACCAGCAGGTGGTTGGAGAACAGATCCGCGTTGTTGGGATCTCATCTTGTTTGGGTTCACAAAGAGCACATGGACGCAGCAGTCAAGACATCAAGTGGCGGGCTGCATGAGTAATCTGTCGACCAAGAACATTTTGAAGTGTTAAACGGTGAGGATGTTACTTTGAGGATTGAAGTATGTCTGGCCCAAGCCAGGGTATCTTCAATCGTCATGTAAGGACATGGAACTTGGGCACTGAATAAGGAAGACTAGAGAAGAATCAGTGCATTTGAATTATGGTGTTGGTGATGATTATTGAGATGCTGTGGACTGACAAAAATAGAACAAAACAAAATGTAAAACCTCTTGTCTTGGAAGAATGACAGCCAGCATGATTCTTAGAGGCAGACATAGGCAGACTTCATCTCATAATTTGGACAACTTGTCAGGAGAGACCACTCCCTAGAGAAGGATGTGTATGGTAAAATAGAGGGTCAGCAAAGAGGAGGAGGAAGACCTTCAATAAGATGGACGGGCACATTGGCTGGGTCAATGTGCCCAAACATAAAAACTATGTTGAGGATGTCACAGAACTGGACAATATTCTTTCCTCTTGAAAAAAGGGGTTGCTACGAGTGAGGCATAACATGATGGCACAAAACAGCAACAACAACAACAACTAAATGTCTGACAATTGTGTTGATCATATAGACTCTTCCACCCAGAAAACTGGAAAAAAGAGGAAAGCAAGTTAGTTGAATTCATTGTGATGGAGACTAGAACCTCTTAAAAAGGAAATCAAGAAAAATGATGACATCGTAATTTTATAAAGCTTCATAATTCACCTCTCATCTACCTGTTTAATCTATTATATCAGCCTTTGAGTACAACCCCCTCACCATTATCTGTTAGCTTCCTTAATCTGAAATATGTTGGATCTCATTTCCCTGATTACTAGATCCAGAGACATAACCGTCCCATTCTAGAAAAAACTCTCAGTTTTCTAGCAAAAACTATAAATATCTTTATAGTTTACTCCCAAACTTCTTCCTGACTTTATTCTGTACATTATACCCACACTGTTTTAGGTATAAGACTGCATATCCTTGTGTTAGTCCAGGTAAACTAGAGAAACAAATTCATAGACATGCTTATAGATATAAGCAAATGGTTTATATACAGGATGAATGAAACATTGAGAAAGCATCCAAACCCAGTCCAGTCTAAAGTCATAAGTCCGATATTAGCCCATATGTTCAATACCTGTCTATAAAGTCTCCTTCCAACTCATGAAGTCACAGGCCAGTGGGTGCAGTGTCTTGTGTATCGAGCTGGGGTAGAGGCATCCCGGCACTGGTAGGGGTCTCCCCCTGGCTTCTCATTTCTAGGGCTCAGGGTCCATCAGCCATTTCCAATTGTGGTAGAAGCATCCTGGCACTGACATGGGTTTCTCTGTGGCTTCTCCAGCCCCAAAGGTCTAGTTCCATCAGGGCAAGCCCATGTGGCTTCTCCTCTTGCTCCTCCATTCTCCAGGAATCAGGACTGATCAGCATGCTGTCACCTCATCTTCTCAGTAGTTCATCTCTTGGAGACTGACTCCCAACAGCTGGTGAAATGACCTCTCATCTCCATGAGGGAAATACCACGAGACTTCCCAGAAGTCTCAGGAGAAAGCCATGCCCACACAGAAGCCTCATTAGCTACTCAGTGGCTATCTCCAGATTAATAGTCTAGACTCCACCCCTACATCTCAATCATGAAATTGACATCATGACTAATGACCACCACAATCCGATACTAGTTTTAAATCAATGTTCTCTAAATGTACTAAATGTTCTGAAGACTTCTGTTTTTTATCTAGAAGACTCTTCTCCTTCATGACAATGTACTGTGGAAGCAAGAAATAAAATAATGTGTTCCACCAAGCAGATCTGTTGCCCAACTCACAAATTCAGCGTCATTGAGTGAATGCCAACTCATAGTGACCTTGAGGACAGGGTAGAACTGCTCCGGGGTTTTTGAGACTGCAACTCTTTTTTCTTTTTTTTTAAGCTTTTTTTAAGGCATCACTGCCCTCTGGTGGTGGGAGTAGGAGGCCCAGTCTTTGCTCCTGTGAGCTGGAATTGAACCTCCATCCCAGTGGGCTGCAGTCCCGCGCACAACCACTACGCCACCAGGGCTCAGCCCACAACTCTTTTTTCTTTTAAGCAGTTTCATTAGCATTACATCCACATGTCTTACAATTGAATAATTTACCCACATCTTGAAAAGTTGTAAAACGGCCACCACATTCAATTCTAGAGCAGTTTTTCTTCCTTGTGCTCATTGTTATTCATTTATTTATATTTTCTGTCAAAAATATTCACAACAAAATATTCTCCAATTCCACAAATCCTACTTGTATAATTCAGTGCTATTGATTGTACTCTGTGTTGCACAGCCATTACTGATAACATTTTCCAAATTATTCCGCCCCAATTGACATAGACTCTGCCCCCTGAGCAACAACTCTCTCTCCTTCCCCATGGTAATAATTGTCCCCTGCAGTTTCTTTTTTTAGTAGTTTTCTTGATATAGTATTCATATGTCATACATTTCCATGATTAAATCATTTTAAATGAGTTATACATACATAATCAAAATCATTTCTAGTGCTCCCTCCCCATTCCTACATTAATTGTTTTCTATCCAGTCACCTCACCTTCCCCATCCACATCCTTTATAAACCATTGCATTGGTTTTTATCTCTATTCCTTCTGTGATCCACCAACTGGGAAAACCAACAGAAACAATAAAAAGCAAAGAAAAGTGGAAAGAACATAATTTTAATATAAATATTAAAGTACAAAGAGTAAAAAAATAAGAATCCACCATCAATATTTAAAAAGTCAGAGAAAAAAAATTTGTCCTGGAACAAACAAGAAATACTTGAAGCTAGAACAAATTCAGGTTGGGTCAAGAGGGAGACCCTCTGACCAACTATCAGGTTATACCACATCCGTTGCCCCGTAATCGAGTTTACAATGATCTCTGTCTAATAGTAAAGTTGTCGGAGTCCCTTATCTGTGGCTAGAGGGGATCTTCCAGAAGCTTAATCGGACTAGATGTTCTGCTGATGGATTTTGGGCTCCCACTCCCTCCATACCGTTTTACAAATTTGGTGTTCTCAACTTAAGCCCTGATACATTTCCTTCCATGTTATTTGGATTTTGTTATGTTCATCTTTTGATCACACAGGCTGATGTGCTTGTTCCATGTGGACTTAGTTGACTCCTCAGTTGGCTGTTTGAATAAAAGTCTTTAAGATCACATACATTCTTCCAATTCATAGCTGGGCACCATCTGCTTTCTTCTCCACAGTTTGCTATAATGGCACCCTTATCTTCAATGCTCACTTCATGGAGGTGAGTAGTGAACAGGGCCATGTTATCAGAACTAACTGTTCTGATATGATTGGAGCTAGAGTTAGCTGGGAGCCCAGAACCCATCTGCTTATCCCTGGGTTATGAATGACTCTGGTTTACTTTGACAGTCATATTATGTGTTAGTCCAGGTAGACTAGAGAAACAAATTCATAGACATGCATGTGGATCTACAAGAGAAATGGAACATTGAGAAAGCATCCCACCCAGTGCAGTTCAAAGTCATAAGTCCGATATTAGCCCTTATGCCCGATGACAGTCTATAAAGTCTCTTTCTGACTCATGAAGTCACAGGCCAGTGGGTGCAGAGTCCTGGCACCGGCAGGGGTCTCCCCATGGCTCCTCACTTCCAGGGCTCAGGATCCATCAACAGCATCCAGTGATGGTAGAAACAACTGAGCCCCGGCAGGGTTCTCCACATGGCTTTTCCAGCTTCAGAGGTCTGGTTCCATCAGGGCAAGGCCATATGACTTCTCCTCCGGCTCCTTCAACTTCTCGGACATGGCCATCTTTTTGTTGTTGTTGTTGTTGTTGTTGTTGTTGTTTTTGAAATTCAATGTGGAGCGGTTTGGGTTTTTTTAAAATAATTTTATTGGGGGCTCTTACAGCTATTATAACATTCAGTACATCATCTGTATCAAGCACATTTGCACATATGTTGCCACATATATTTCCAAACACTTTCCACTTGAGCCCTTGGTATAAGCTCCTCTTTAAAAAAACAAAAAGTTATCCCCTCCCCCCCTTTTTTAATGAATCATTTTATTGGGTATTCATACACCTTCACTCATGATCCATACATACATCAATTGTATCCAGATCTCATTTGCACACTTGTTGCCATCATCACTCTAAAAATATCCTCCTTCCACTTAAGCCATCTTGTCTTGTCTGTAATTCATTGTCTCAGAGACTAACTCCCAACAACTGGGGGAGATGGCTTCTCATCTCCACCAGGGAAATACAATGAAATTTCCCAGAAGTCTTAGGAGAAAGCCATGCCCACACAGAGGCCCCATTGACTACTCAATGGCTATCTCCAGATTAACAGGCTAGAACTGCACCCCTACAACTCAATCATGAAATTGACATGACCGCCACATATTATAAGGAAAGCAAAAACCCACAAGACCACGACCAACGACAGCAAAAAAAAAAAAAAAAAGGGGGGGGGCAGAAAAACAAAGAAATAAAAAAGAAAAATATTGTCAATCCTCCCCCCAGAAGTATGACATCAACATTTTTTCCCACGACACAAGACACTGTCAATATGAGGAGAGACAGCAACTCTACTGGAGGAGAAAGCCTCTCCTTTCCCAATGAAAGAGCTGTGAAATCATAAAAAAAAATTAGTGGCTAAAATGGATGTGCAGGCTTGATTCTTTACACCTTTCTTCTATCAGGAAAAAAAAATCTCACCACGAACTCAGGTGAGAGCAAATGCTTCTGGGACAGTTAGCAATTTGAGGTACCTTGAAAGAAATACTTTTCAAGCTACTTTCTAAAAGTGACTATTGAACAACACCCATGAGCATATGCGGGTCTATGAGTCAAACAGACTGATGTGGCAACTGATCACTCCTGCTTTGAATACAATCAATATTTAAAAATTTTTGATAACTGAAGCAAAAAGATTGGGTTGTATTTGGAAAACTATTTTCTTTTCAAGTACTTAATAGATATAATTTGTAATGGTTACAAATACAGTTGTTGATATTATGATTCATGAACAGTTGAAAAGAGAAGTATGCTTTTAATGTTGAAAGCAATGGAAGAAAGATTGTAAAAGATTAGATACACTTTAGGAAATTCACAGAGCAAGAAGATGTATAACTATTATATTTTGGGTAAAAGTTTACAGAGTAAATTAGCTTTTCATGCAACCATTTCATACTGTGTGTGGCATGACATTGATTGCAATGGTCTCATTTTAGTCACCCCCTTCCTGTTTTGTTCTTTGGTTGCCCTTTCACCCTTTTTTGCTCCTTTCTATCTTATGAACCTTTGTTTGGGGGAAAATATTTCCCTTTTGGCTTCTTATGGTTAAGTGTAATGTGCAATAAGTTCCTTTCTAGTGTTGTCATTCACATGATAGGTTTGGCTAATATTTGGCTGAAAGTTGCTCTTTGGTGGTAGGCTCTGTTCCAGGCTTGAAGAGTGCTAAATGCCATAGTCTCGAGGCATTCACCACATCAGATCATTGTCTAGTTTATTTCACAATTTTGAATTTAATTCTAAGTTGTTAAATGTCCCTTTTAGTCCTGTGTGTTCCATGGTGATTGTAATTAGAGTGTCAATTATCAGTAGCTGGGCACCATCTAGTTCTTTTGGTCTCATGGTAGTGAGGGTTGTGGTTCATATGATGCATTGGCCATTTGAGCTATTGTTTCTTTGAGACTTTGATTTTCTTCACTTTTGGGAGGGAGCAGGTAAAGAGAAAACAGCATTTGCTTCTTAAATGGCTGTTTGCAAGCTTTCAAGACCCTAATGTGCTTATTTATAGCTTAATGTATAAATATTTATAGCTTAATGTATAAATATAGCTCTAATGTATAATAATCTTCTGATATCTTACTGCTGCTAGTCACTTTGTTTGAGTGGTGGTTCTGGAGACCATGGACTTTCATCATTTTCCCAGTTGGACATGTGTTTATCATCCAGATCCTAAACCAACAACGGAAAGTTAGTGAGTTAAGTGACCTCCACTTATAAATACTATTCTGTTTCATGAGAGCAACAGCAACACAAAATTAATGAAGAATTCAGGTGAGAGCATCATAGAGAATAAGGCACAGATGGGAGGAGTTCTGAGTTCTAGCCTTAGCTTTTCCAACCCATGGTAGAAGTCTCTTTATCTTTCTTTTCATCCCTTTCCTCATCAATAAGATAAAATGATTGTCAAGTCTGGCTTCGCTTTCACTTGTGACTTCCTGTGGTTCCAGAAAGATGAAATGATTCCTCTTGAACATACTAGAATAGACATCTGAGGGAAATACCCAAAGAATTCTTAAAAGGAAGAGATGTAAGTGGACAAGACAGTTTACTAATTTTTTAATTTAATGTCTATAGGTATGCATTGAGTATGTGTTATGCACCTGCCAGTCTGTTCACCTTGATGCTTTAGTGGTGATTGGGCATCCCTTACATGGTTGCACCACTTGTGTAGTCATGCAACCCTGGGGGACTTGTTTATGGTTAGTCTAGGTGAGAATAGTGCAACCTGTGCAACTGTCCTTGGTAGTTGTGATGGTAGGCAAAGTTACTAATTGCCATCAAATTGCCTCTTGATTCATACCCACCAGGTTTCTGAGACTTAATTTTTATGGATTGAAATGAGCAAATATTTCTCCTGAGGAATGGCTAGAGGGTTTCAATAGTGACCTGTGGTCAGCAGCTTAGTGCGGAGCCCACTGTGACATCAGGGTTCCCATAAACAAAGTAGATATGGCTGATACTTTCTTTAAGTTGAGAGTCTACTAAAGTAGATAGAACGTATACATACAATCACTCCAATAAATCTATGAAATCGGCCTGATAGGCTATTACATCAGTTCACTGAGCGCCACACAGTGCAGTTTGGTTTTGTTTGGGCTAAAGGGCCGTGCTGGTTCACTGCTGTTGTGATACTCTGGTGGGAAGATCCACTTACCCGGGCTATCGTCTGTGTGATCTTGGACCCCATCACTAGTGAGCATACTAGTTCACACTCATCATTCCTGTTCCTTTTTTAAAAAATCGTTTTTGGGGGGCTCATCCAACACTTATCATGATCAATGCATGCATCAGTTATTTGTAGTCCACATTTGCACATTTGTGCCTGTGTTAGTCTGGGTAGACTAGAGAAGCAAATTCATAAATATGCAAATGTATATAAGAGAAAGGTTTATATATAAGAGGGATGGAACATTGAGAAAGCATTCCAACCCAGTCCAGTCCAAGTCCATAAGTCTGATATTAGCCCATATATCTGATGCCACTCTATAAGTGCTCTTCAGACTCATGAAGCACATGCAATAATGCCAGGACAATTACAGGTCAGTGGGTGCTGAGTCTTGTTTAATCATGGTGTGGTGGTCATATACTTGATGTTAATTTCATGATTTGGATGTAGGGGTGGACTCTAGCCTATCAATCTGGAGATAGCCAGTGAGCAGCCAATGAAGCCTCTGTGTGGGCATCACTTTCTCCTGAGAATGCTGGGAAATCTCATGGTATTTCCCTCATGGAGATGAAGGTCAATTTCCCAGTTGTTGGGAGTCGCTCAACAAACTAAGAAGATAGCAGCATCCGAGGAACCAGAAGAGCTGGAGTGAGAAGCCACATGGTCTTAACCTGATGGAACCAGACCTCTGAAACCGGAAAAGCCACAGAGAGACCCCTTCTAGTGCTGAGATGCTTCTATCACCAATGAACACTGCTGATGGACCCTGATCCCTGTAAACTAGGAGCCTGTAAGAGAGGACCCCTGCTAGAGCTGGGACTCTGCAACCACTGGTCTGTGATTTCATTAGTCGGAAGGAGACTTTGTAAACTAGTATCAGACATATGGGCTAATATCAGACGTATGACTTTGAACTGGACTGCGCTGAAATGTTTTCTCAATGTTCCATTTCCCTTGAATATAAACCTTTCCCTTATATCCATATGCATGTCTATGAATTTGTTTCTCTAGTGTACCCGGACTAACACACATGGTGGTAGAAGCATCTCAGCACTGGCAGAGGGCTCTCTGTAGCTTCACAAACATCTCAGCACTAACATGAGTCTCTATATTGCTGTTATGACTTCAGAGGTCTGATTCCATCTGGGTAAGCCCATGTGGCTTCTCCAAGATATCATGCAGGGTGCCCACCTTCTATCTTGTCAGCTGCAAGGTCTTCCAAGGACTGAATCTTTTGTCTTGTCAGTAGAGTGTCTCCAAGAGGGAAAATTCCGTGAGATTTCCTAGAATACTCAGGAGAAAATCATGTCCACACAGAGGTCTCATTGGCTATCTCCAGGTAGACAAACTAGACTCCACTCCTATACTCTTAATCAAATTGACACCAGAGTACATGACTACCACAGTTGCCATCATCATTTTCAAAACATCCTCCTTCCACTAAGCCCCCCAGTATCAGTTCCCCATATTTCTCCCCTTTCTCCTCCCTCCCCCATGAATGCTTCATAATTTATAACTTATCATTATTCTGTCATATTGCACACTGTCCTATGTGTCATTTCACCCATTTCCTTGTTATTCTTACCCCAGAGAGGAGGTTATATGTCGATCTCTACAATTGGTTCTCCCTTTCTACTTCACCTTTCCTCTAGCTCCTGGTATCACCACTCTCACCATTGGTCCTGAAGGGATCATCTGTCCTGAATTCCCCATGTCTCCAGTTCTTATCTGTAACAGTGTATATACCCTGGTCTAGCTGGATTTGTAAGGTAGAATTGAGATCATGATAGTAGGTGGGAAGAAGCATTTAAGAACTAGAAGAAAGTTGCGTATTTCATTGTTGCTACACTGTATCTTGATTGGCTCATCTCTTTCTGCAACCCCTCAGTAAGGGGATGTTGTTTCATGTGTTGATGGGCTTTGGGTCCCTAATCTGTACTTCCCCTCATTTATAATGGTATAATTTTTAGTTCTTTGATACTTGATACCTAATCCTTTTGACACCTCATGGTCACAGAAGCTGGTATGCTTCTTCCATGTGGGTTTCATTGCTTCTGAGATAGATGGCCCCTTGTTTACTTTCAAGCCTTTAAGACCCTAGACACTACTACATCATTTGATAGCTGGGCACAATTAGTTTTCTTTTCCACTTTTGCTTATATACACATTTGTTTTCGGTGATTGTGTTGGGCAGGTAAGCATCATGGAATGCCAATTTAATAGAACAAAGTGTTCTTCCATTGAGGAAGTACTTGAGTGGACGTCCAATGCCTATCTCCTGTATTGATACTAAGCCTATAGTTATATGCATGTAGATCTATTTCCCCATCATATATAAATATATTCACTTCTGTACATGCCTGTATATAAATTTCTATAAGTGTCTTTTCACCCCCAGTTCTTCCCACTATTTCCTTTTACTTTCCTCTTGTCCCACCATCATGTTCAGCCTCAATTTGGGTTTCAGTGTTTTCTCTCTGTTACTTTACTCTCAATCAAACCTGTCAGGCCTTTCACACCCAGCTTGTTATTGATTTTGAATCACTTGTTCCATTATCCCTGAGTTGGTCAACACCACCTCCTTTCCCTCTCCTCCCCATCTCTCATGTCCCCGTTCCCCTAACTGCCCCCGCCCCCACCACAACCATCAGTCCCATTGTTTTCTCCTCCAGATAGTTCATCCAGGCTATCTTATCTAAATAGACTTGAAGAGATAACAATAAGTACAAAAAAACCAAGGCATCCTAAGAGGAAGTGATCAAAGAAAATAAAACGAGGATAGCAACAATAACAAAAAACCCCAAATGTCCATAGGATGTATATCAGTTAAAAAATAAAATAATAGCAAAAGAAAAACCTGTAAATAGTTCAAGGTCTGTTCACTGAGCTCCAGGAGTATCCCCCGGTTGAGTCTTATGGTGTGCCACCCCTGGTCCCAAAGTATACGCCCTCAGGAACTCCATGCTCTGTTGGACACCCTGAGTGTTCTGCCATGGTACAGTTGGGTCAGACAGGATACAATCCCAACCCTACTTCTACATTGTTGTCCCCGTAGGGCCTTGAGTCAGTGAGGGATGCCATATTTCATAGTGGGGCTGGCCATATGTTCTTTTCTGTACATCCTCTGTGTTTCCTGTTTCAATTGTGCAGAACACAAGCCACTGTGCTAGACTATATGTGGCCAAAAGGGTGTGGCCAGTATTAAGCTTCTTTTTCTTTTGTTACAGCCCTATTCTGCCCTTAGGCCTGGGCTGTAGTCAAATCACCCACTGACAAGTTTCCTTTTCCTTCTGATGAATCTTCTTTTCAGATGTTTTCATGTTCTTTTCCCCCTGTGAATGTGACCCAAACCACTTATCACCAAATAGTTTTGCCTTTGATCTTTGGGAGAAGAGGTTTGATTTGTTGGACAGTTTCTCTCTCAAGAAGACACTGGACGCCACAAACAAAATAGTCGACCTCTTTTTCAGGGACCCCAGCAGTAAGTATACCAGGAGTTTTGTCTGTATTTTCCATTTCTATATCACACAACGTTTTGCCATGCAAATACCTACTCACTCTTCTAGCCAAATAGTTTCTGCAATGGCTGCTCCAGTGTAATTTGGTTTGTTCACTTGAGCAGAAGAGGAAGGCCACTTCTGGTCTTCTCTTACAAGTGTCACTTGCACTGTGGGCATGTTACAAAGGCAATAAAAAAGGTTTGATTGGAGAATGCCAATGAAATGACAAACAGGGTCTCATCTCTTTTTAAAATAAATCATTTGGGGTGGGGGCTCATGCAACTCTTATCACAAGCCACACATCCATCCCTTGTGTCAAGCATATTTGTACATTTGTTGCCTTTATCATTTTCAAAATATTTTCCTTCTTTGTGAGCCCTTGATATCAGCTTCTCATTTTTATTCCCTCCCTCCTCCACCCTCCCTCACTCATGAACCCTTGATAATTTATAAATTACTATTTCATGTCTTTCAGCCATTAATGTCTCCCATCACCCACTTTTCTGTTGTCCATTACCTTGGGAGGACTTTATAGGTAGGTGATTGTGATCGGTTCACCTTATCTCCCCCCACCTTCCCCTTCCCTTCCTGGTATGGCTACTCTCAATACTGGTACTGAGAGGGTTATCTTTCCTGGATTTCCTGTTTTTCCAGATCTTATCTGTATCTTTGTACATACTCTGGTCTAACCAGATAGAATTGGGGTCATGATAGTGGGGCAGGAGGAAGCATTAAAGAACTAGAGGAAAGTTATATGTTTCATCGGTGTTATACTACACCCTGACTGGTTTGTCTCCTTCCTCTGACTCTTCTGTAAGAGTATGTACATCTGCCTATGTATGGAGTTTGGGGTTCCATTCCACACACACCTTCATTCACAATGATATGATTTTTTTGTTCTGGGACTTTAATGCCTGATACCTGATCCTACCGACACCTTGTGATCACACAAGCTGGTGTGCTTTGTGGTTTCTTTCCTAGAGGGTTGCTTGTTGCTTCCATGTGAGCTTTGTTGTTTTTCAACTATACGGCTGTCTATCTTCAAGTTTTAAAACCCCACATGCTATATCTTTTGATAGCTGAGCACCATCAGCTTTCTTCACATTGGCTAGTGCATCCACTTCATCTTCAGTGATCATGTCCGGAAGTTGAGCATCATGGAATACCAGATTCTTGCATACTTGAGTAGAGGCCCAATATCCATCTACTATCTTAATACAAAACCTACAAATATATGTACATTGATCTATTTCCCCATCATCATATATGAATAGGTTTACATATGTACATGACTGCATTTAGACGTCTATAAATGACTTTTGCCTGCTAGTTCTTTCCTCTATTTCCTTTTACTTTGAAGAGAGTCCTTCTTGATGTAAGTGTGTACAGTTAGAGAGGGCCTCTGAGAAAGTGACCTTTATAATGAACCTTGAAAAGTAGGATCTTGAGGGGAAAAAAGCGGAATGTTAATACATTATTAAAGGAAAGAGCTACCCGTATTGGAGGAACTATAAGAATGTCCAATATATGGATTAGAATACTTTTAAGGTGAGATTTGGGTAGCAGGAAGGGGCCAGATAATGCAGAATTTAGTCATTATTGTCTGGGGATCTAGATTTTTGTCTTAAGTACAATGGGGGAAATTCACAAAAGTCTTAGGTGAGGGAGTTATTAGATCAGCTTTATGCATTAAGAAGATTTCTCAAGTTACTTTTTGGGTTGGAGAGGCTGGAGGGGGCAGTGTGTGTGTTGGGGGTGGTGGGTGGGTGTGATATCAGAGCCTGGAATACTGAGAACAGAGATAGATGTGGAGAAGTCAGTGAGGAAAAACTGTCCGGAGTCTTGTTTTAAGTGTCTTAAAAGAGTGAAAGAATATAACTTGTCATAGAATTGAGGTGGGAGAGGATGTAGGAGTCCTGCTCTGAGACATAGAGAAAGAAACACAATCAGTTTTACTATGAATGGCAAATAAAGCTGACATCATTAGAGACCATTTGAGAATGTTGACAGATTCTGTTAGATAAGGTTCTCTAGAGAAACAAAACCAGAACACTTTTGATTTTAGGTAAATAGATAGATGATAGATAGATAGATAGATAGATAGATAGATAGATAGATAGATAGATAGATAGGCAATGGTAGATATAAACAGCTAATTAGTCTCAGGGCAGTACAGATGGCTCAGTTCAACTTACTTCCATGAGACAGTTAATGCACTGGCAGTCCTTCAACTTATGAGGGCTGCTGGATGCAAAACAAAGAAGCAGACTACTGAGTCCTCTGTAGAGAAATACAGGCAATCAGGCTACAGACAGCAAACCGCAGGGCAGATCACCAAGAGTCAGTTAAATGACAGGGTCCAACAGCCCCTAACTCAAGTGATGCATACACCAGCAGTGTGGTGAAGCCGTCCTTTCAGGAAAACGGTCCGTAGGTTGGGTGTCCCACAAATATTGCAGCTCACAAGTTGAGGCAGAGAACAAGCTAAGGGTCTGATCATCAGAGAGCAGGAGAACAAGAGACAAGAAAGGTGAGGCTTGCCAAGTCATTTATCTCTTTGCCATTCAATTAAACTGCAACCTCATTAATCCCACATGTCTTTATTGGCTGAATTGGCACAATAAACCTACCTATCACAGATACTATGAATCTAATGGAGATTGAAGGGTGAGAAAGCGAGAAGTGCACTTGGATTGTCTTGCATACTAGGAAAAAGCCCTTGTATTTCATCCTGAGAAAGTTCTATTTCTTTTCTATACTTCTATTTCATATTTTTTAGAATAAGAGATTTTACCTTATAAGCTTTCTGCATTCATAAAGATCTTTTAGAGAACCAACACATGTAATGTTTTGCCTCTTCCTAGAATATTGTTGGCTATGTTATCCACATTTTGTTTAAATGCCTTCTCATAGAAATTTTGTTGCTTTCGTAAAGCACAATGGTTTTCAGAAAGCTAGTCATTGTGTTAGGCTTCCCCGCCCCCACTACATCATTTTCTTTATTTATCTCAGCAACCATATGAAATAGGTATAATTGTCATCTCCACTTTACAGAAACTGAAGAAACTGAAGGTGAAAAGTTGAATGATTTGTTTAAGGTAACAGCTGATAAGTAGGGGAGCTGGAATTCAAAGGTCCGGCTCTTCCATGTTATGGTGCCTTAGAATACCTAAGTTCTCTTTGGCTTATACATTCTATATAGTGCTTAGATTGAGAATTGAACTGGAGTATGTCTTACTTTTAGCTTCACCCAATGGATGTTAATTGTAGTCCTTGGTTCATATAGAGAAATATTAAGTTTAATCAGAGACTTTTCCTTTTAAAGTTGTGTGTTGCTATACTATAATTCTATATCAAAGAGTTTTATTGAATTTATGAGTAGGAATATATTATGAAATTATCTTGACTTTGCCAGGGAGTTGAGTCATTTAGTACCCATATATTGAATAGTCTTTATGTGCCAGGTTCTTTGTTACAATCGGATGGAAAGATGGCAAGGTTTTCGTTCTCAAGAAATATGTTGTTTATAGAATGATTTTCTGGAGAATCCTAGGCTATGATTCGAGAACACAATTTTCCCTTGTTATTTTTTTCTTGTCAACTTTGATTGTAGAAACAAAGCTATCTAGAATTCACTATCCACTCAGAGTATACAATGCATGTTTATTGAGCATGTATTGTGTGTCAGGCACCATTCTAAGTGCTAGAGCTACATCAGTGAACTACACAAATGAGCTTCCTGCTCTTTGGGAATTTAAATACTAGTGGAAGGATAAAGTAAGTCAAATTTGACTAGAAGTCATATTTTGGAAAGTATTATGAAAATAAAGCAGTATGTTGTGTCAGAGAAAGCCTTGGGAGCCCTTGTAGATGAAGTTCTTGGAGAATATATCTCTGAGCACATGATTACTTGAGAAAGAACAGAAAATTACTAAATGAAAGACCAGAACCAGTGAAGAACAATCCAGGGAAGAGGAGCCCAGATAGAGGTCCCAGCAAAGGTTCCCACTTTCAAGGGTTAGAAAGAAGACCAGGGTAGCTGAAAATACATGTTGGAGGTTGGAAGAAGGATAATGTTGCAAAATGAGACTGGAGGGGACCTTAGGCACAGATTATGTAAGAGCTTGTCATCAGATTTCAGTATTATTTTAAGAGAGTCGCTGGAAATTTTGAAACAGGGAGGTAATGCTACTGGATTTATGCATTTAAAAGATCATGCTGGCGGCAGCTGTGGGGATCTTAGGCAGAAAACAGTGAGAGCTGGGGGAACAGTTAGAAGGCATTTGCAGTAATTCAGGTGCAAAGAGACAGCAGGGTTAGGTGAAATTAACATGTTTATGACCTGCTTTGGACACAGTTTACCAGATGTTCTGGAATTGTCTCTAATCCCTGACCTTTGTTCCTGGTGAGACATCAAAACTTCCCTCCCTTCCTCTCCAGGGTTTCAAGGCTTTATTGAAGTGTGCACACAAGTCTTTCCATTGGTCTCCCTGAGGACAAAGTGAGCGCTGAGGTTTACTCCGGGAGTGAGGGGCAGTGTCAAGGTGTGCATTCTATGCGATGCTACGTTTTCCTTTTCTTTTATCCTGAGGCATGAATGAGCACCGTCGGGCAGAGACACACACATCAGCGGTGTGCCCAGGCGCCATAGAGGGTTACCCAAGAAGCCAGAGCCTCAGAGGACGATCCAGAGCCACCTACTTTTCGTGCCAGATTTCGGAAAGAGATTGATTTTATTCTGATGGTTGTTGCTACGCTTGCTCCTGTTGTTGCCCCCTCTCCTACTAAACTATGGGAGCGATTATGAAATTAATGTTATCAACTTTTTAAATAGGGTTTTCTTCAAGTGGCAGAAGCATAAGGCAAATTAACTTAAAGGGGAAAAAATGGAAAATTAACTTAAGAGGGGAAAAAGGAAACCGGGGGCTTGGTATAAATAGTAGGACTGAAGAGTGAAGACTTATAGACGATGTTTGATGCCAGGACCTAACGTTCTGTGCCTTTCCCTCTGGGTTCTCATGCATCAGAATGACCGATTCAGGCTCTGTTTCTAAGGCACCAACCTAAACTTGGTGTAGCGTCTCATTGGCCAGGCCTTGTGTTCTCTTCCAAACCTCCAACTTTATAGGTTTATATTTAGATTGTGGGGCTTCAATTGTGTTTTTATAGCCCTAAAATATTTCAGTGATTATATCATCTTGAAACATTACTTCAGCATCATATGCTATGATTCTTTGTGTCTTTCTCCTTTAATTTTTTCTTTGTTTGGTGAATATAAGAAATGACAATATATGACATTAAGTGTCCGTCCCACTGCATACTCAAAGAGTAATGTAAGTTTTGCTAGCCGTGACTAACTATGTAGATTCTGCGAGGTGGTTAGTGTGTTTAAAGAGTGTCACGTGAAACTTCATCGGCACAGAGGTGGCTGGGTACGGCTCAGAAGGCTCACAGAATCTGTGTAATCACCATGGTGAGGGGACTGGAGAAAGAAAAAGAAGTTTGTGCCTGATGCTTCCATAAAGGGTGAGTTTGAAGTTTAAAGTTAATCTGGCAACCAACTTGCTCTTTATAAATCAGTAGCTGTGCCACTAGCCAAGATACTGGGTGGCAGCAGTTTAAATTTATCTAATGGCATTAATTTCATACAAGTGTGGACTTAGAAGTTGTCTGTTTTTTCTGTAAAAGACATTAGGGAACATTTTGAAAATGTGTTCTCTACCATCAATTCCCAAATAAATTATGTGGAAGATCAATATTAAGAAGCATGGAAACCTTTCAACATGACTCTTGACTTCTGAATTCTGGTCTCCTCCCTAAGGTGGTTCTTGGCCACACACAGCAGAATTTTACTCCATGAAGGGCTTATGTGAAAAGGAAACTGGAGTCTCACTGTTAGTTGGGTGCTGGTTGCTCAGGGTTGAAAGCCAGAGAGGACGCAGGTGTTTTGGGTGCTGAAATTCAGATCACACTTGTGCGCTTCTGCTGCAAAACAGGTGCTACATGCTTGTGGGCTACACCCAGCATCTCAGCGCTCCCTCTTTTGTGTCACTGCCAAGACTCAAAGTCCTGGGAGCAAGTGTCTGAGTGCTGTAGCTCCGGTTATTTGCCTTCTTTTTTTATCCAAAAATCAACAGAGGAAAAACCAGGCTTCTTGTTTTTGGATTGGGAAGCGATATTGGGAAGTAATTGCTGATATTTCTCTTCCGTAAACTACACAGAAAAAAAATTCCTCCAAATTAAGATATAACTAATAAGAAAATGAAAAACCAAATCCACCACTGTTGAATATGTTCTGCCTCAATGACCCTCCCTAAGGTTTCTGAATTGTAAATCTTCAAGGGAACCAATAGTTTTATGTTTCTCCTGTTACATGGCTGGGGGTTTGAACCACCCACAATATAGTTAACAGTTCAATCTCTAACCCACAGTGTCACTGTAAGAATTAGGAAGTTGTTTGTTCCTGTCTAGATCATTCTTAGAGATAATATGGCAAGATGTGTGTGTGCGTGCGCGTGTGTGTGCGTGCATGCACATTCTTGCAAATGTTTGTGCATCTGCCGTTCAGTTGATTTTGACTCAGAGAGATCCTGTAAGGGAGAGTAGAACGACCCCATTGGGTTTCTGAGACTGTAAGTCTTTACAGGATCAGACAACCTCATTTTTTATCCTGGGGATGACTGGGGAATGCAAACCATTGCCTTTGTGGTTAGCAGCTCCTTGCATACTTACTATGCCACCATGGTTCCTTTAGAGAGGAGTGTTTGTAGGAAGACTGGTGATCAGAAGTTGAAGAGACCGCCTTCCACCGCACTCTTAAAAAAAAAAAGTAAAAGAACTTACACTTATTGAATGCCTCCTGTGTGAAGTCACTTAAGAATTACTACAGATTATAGGGTCTCTGTTGGCATAGTGGGGAAGCCTATTGGCATATTGGCTATGCATTGGGGACTGACCATGGCAGTTAGCAGTGAGTTTGGAGTAAGTAGTTCAAAACCACTACCCACTTGGAGGGGAAAAGATGAGGCTGTCTACTTCTGTAAAGATTTACAAGCTCAAAAACCCACAGGGTTACTTCTTACTATGGAGTAAGCTTTGGCTACTAACTGTAGAGTTCATGATTCACATTTACTCTCCATAGGAGAAAGATGAGATTTTTCTGCTCCTATAAAAATCACAGCCTCAGAAACCCATAGGGGCAGTTCTGCTCTGTGTTATAAGCTTTCAATAAGTCAGAATTGATTTGATTGCAGTGAATATATAGTATGTTATCATGTATTACATATAATATCTCAGTTAATCATCACAATAATTTGATAAGCTCAATAATCTTCAATCTCAGTTTTCACTTTTTAAACAGACAAAATCACTCATTTTCCTTTCATTGAGCCTTAAATGATTTTATTGCTTATAATTCACATGTGATACAATTCATATTAAAAAGAACTGTGCAGTCATCATCATGATCAATCTCAGACCCTTTGTTTCTTTCTCATGCTGGTATTTAGCGCCCCACTTACCTCCACCTCTCTCCCCCACCATACTCTTAAGCCAACTACTCCCTCTCTAGATGTTCCTACCCCAGATTTTATATTCAGAAAATCATACAAAACACAAATAAGAAGCAAACAGTAATGACACACCACAACAGAAAAATCTCAATCAAGAAAAAAACAGAAAATATTAAAAACTAAAACTTTAAAATGGGTCAAAAGGGAGATGATTTGATAACCACATCCATCACAGTCCACTTGACAATGTTCTTTGTCTAGTTGTAAAGTGATTCATTTCCCTGGACTATGGTCAAAGGGCATTGACTGGAGGCTTAATCCATGTGAAGACCCTGCAAATGGAATTTGGGTTTCACTGTCACCAAACTAAGTGTTCTAAACTCAATTGAACGTATTAAGTTTCAAAATGTTATGTGACTTTCCCCAGGCATACATGAAGCAATTGGCAGACCTTGGGCACCCTAGAGAACTCTGGTGGCATTGTGGTAACAAGTTTTGTTTGTACTTTTCTGGAGGGGGAGGAACATTTTAAATCCATAATGATTTTTTT